>JAINRI010000616.1:0-16000 GCA_025413485.1 Ficus microcarpa
CAGAATTTTCTCTTTCATTTCTTTGTCTCTTTTGGGTCTGTGTCAATGTGAAACACAAACAAACTATTTGTTATGTTAGTTTAAACGTATATTTTTTTTTTCCCCTTTAATATATTGGACTATCAATTGAGAAATTGGTGTAAGAGTCTCACTTCAATTCAAGTAAAGCAGAGCAGCAATTGCGGATAGAATATACAGAACTAGCAAAACACAACACAAATTAGAACTATCAACACTTTAATGATCTACTATAAAAATATGTATATTTGTCACGATATATATATATGTATATATAGAGTTTTTAATAATTACTCTTTTTTCTTTTTTTTCATAATCATAAGTAGTTAAATACAAAATTATAAGATGAAGGGGGTTTTTTTTCCCTTGATTTTTGGCTAACTTATATGACTTTAGTGATTTTGCAGCAAAGTCTTAGTAACTTATGCACCGGTGTGCCATGCAAAAGAAAAGCCTGACAAGTCCGGAGGTCTTCTCACTTCAAGACTTCTAATGGTCGCTCTGTTCAGTCAACTTTCAAAAGTCACTAGTATTTATGAATATGGTCCATGTGATTGAATTGAAAAGTCATCAGTCAATCAATCGGAACATTGATAATGCACTAATGTATTTATATTACTATGAGTTAAGATGTATTATAATTATTATACACAAGCAATATCTTAGTTATTGAAATATATCAAATGGTCCATAAAATGAACTCTATCATTATGGTATATAAAAGGGGTTCTACTACAGTCTTTCCCGATTTTAAAAGCATGAATTACCTTTTTCAATTTCCAGGTTAACATATATTTCCTTTTTTTGTTTTTCATTTATGAAGAGAATATAGACAATTGATATCAAAGTAAGATTAAGTATTCCAATAAGATTGACACTTAAAACCTTAATCCATCACACACCAGGCCTGTAAAAATAGAAGCATAGACAGGTTGATAGATGTTGAAATATATGCATACACTTGTAACAATAGATATATATATATATATGTAGAGTTTGTAATGGTTACTCTTTTTTTTTTTTTTTTAATAATCATAGGTAGTTAAATACAAAATTGTAAGATGAGGGTTTTTTTTTTTTTCTTGATTTTTGGTTAACTTATATGTGTGTACTGGGCATACAGAAGAATAGCCTGACAAGTTCGGAGGTCCTCTCACGGCAAGACTTCTAATGGCCGCTCTCTTCTGTCAACTTTCAAAAGTCACTAGTATTGATGAATATGGTCCATGTGATTGAATTGAAAAATCATCAGTCAATCAATCAGAACATTGATAATGCACTAATGTATCAAGTCTATTATGAAAAAATAAAGTTCTGAGATTGAATATTTAATTATTTGAACGACATATATTGTATTCATTTTTCATTTGAAGTTTATTAGAGGATTATCACTCTATTCTAATTGAGCCTTGTGGCATGAATTATTTCCGATTCGAAACGTGAAATATCAACACCCTAATGATCTACTATGAAAGTACTCATGAAATATTGTCCACATGAATTGACTAACAAGTAACAATCAATTGATTTAACTGAAACTATCACAATAGTAAAAAAAAAATAACAATAATAAAAATAAAACATGGTTTGCAAAAACAACAAATAAGAAAATTGATTAAGAGCATAGAAAATATCAAAGATGTTACAGATTTTGCATCAAAATATTTAGTGACTTGTCCATCAGTGTGCCATGCAAGTTTAAAGGTTTTCTTACGTGTGACGGCACGTACTTAAATGGCCATAAATGTCTGTTACTACCTAAATTTAAAATTTGATACGTTTCATATCCGGTTATTAAGCCCCTAAAATTTTGGTTTTTTTTTTTTTAACTTACTAAACTAAAATTTAATAAAACAAAATTGTGGAATATAAAACGTTTAAGAAAACACTTATATTAGTTCATCAATAATAATAATAAAGTTGCAAATCCAAAATACTTGGTTTAGTCCATACGCTTAGTAGAGTTCAAACCATAATTTAAAAACTAAACTTCAAAAAAACTTTCAAATGACTGTTAGCATTTTGCGAAATCTTTTGTGGGTGGTATCCATTCCGCAACTGCACTTTCATGTATCACTCCATCCGCATTGCTAGTCTAAGGACATTTTCAGGTCATAGGGTGTTTGCCCGGATTACGTATAATGTGAACTTAAATGTGTGAGATTAAATTAAGTAACTATAGACATAAATCATACAAGCATGAATGAAGATGTATGATAATTTATGTTTATCCTTTGATTTTTAACTTATTATTTGTGACAAACTTATTCTTAACATACTTATGCGCCCTTATGTATGTACCAGGTGGGTGTGACCTTATTTAATGAAGAGAGGGAGCGACCCAACCGCCAACACCAAAGGTCTTGCTTAAAATCGTCATGAAGACTTCTCTCTGATAGAAATTGGTGTGACATATCTTAATCTTTCATTTGTTATTCAATCATGAGTCCTTAATTCATAGAATGAACATGAAATATATGACATGTCTCATAATCATATAGCTAAACATAAATCATGGCAACATAGCATAACAGTTACGTAAATACATAATACACATCAAACGTAACAACGTACAATCCACACTGTAAGTGAGGCATGTACTTGCAGAAAATCTTGAAGTTGAAGTTTCTCAGGATTCATGTTCGGCTCAACCTTTTTGTCTTTTCGGTGTCCTAATTTAAACTAACACCCAACGGTTAGAGTGGATTCTTAAAATTATTATTTGTTCTTAACGAGTGTCTTATTAGACTTCATGCTTTTAGTTACTAATTAATCCTTTTTAAGATTAATTATTAACTATATCTTTTTTTATTTACATATTTTAATCCTTAAGGAAAATAAATTTTTTCTTAAATTGGTTACTTATTTATTACATTCCTTACTTGATAATTATTAGAATATTAAACCTTAACTTGCTCATATTTAACTCGTTATTTACTAAATGAATTATTAATTAACGTGATTAATAATTAATCAAGTAATATTATTAATTAATAATAAATTAAATAACATTTGTAATTATAAAAATTATCAATCCGTAATTAATTAATTATTAATTAGTGAAATAATAATTAATTAATATAGTTTGTGGATAATTAACTAATTATTAATTAGTTGAGAGATAATATTAAATTAATTTCTCTTAAATTTCTTTGAAATAATTAATTATCATTAAATGATTAATTATTATTATAATGATTAAGTGATTAAATCATTACTTATTTTATCCATTAATATCTATTTTATTTTGTCTTTTATTGGACCTATTAGATGACCATGGGTAACAAAGATTACTATCCACCTATTGGGCCTCTCTAGTTTTTATGGAAATTAAATTGGGCCTAATTAGCCCATTATTCTACTTTTAAGACATTAGTCCATTAATTAAGATTTCGTCTTCCATTCTGCTATTAGATCTAATAAGGCCCATTTTAACTTGACACCTCTCAAGGCCCTAATACCATGTTAGCAGCATTAAAAACTGTCCAAACTATTATACCTAATTTATATTTTCAACCACACTTACAAAAATTCTTTATATTTAAGTGCCTTACTTGTCTTTTAATGGCCCAATAATAAACCAAAACTTAACCATATTAATTACCCAACTTCATTGGCTTGGCACACTGTCTTTAAATAAGGAAAAACACTGCCTTCATGTCAGGTTTGCCAGTTATACAATTTGATCCATTTTTAATTATTTTAATATTTTAGCCCCTAAAATGGATTAACTTGTTCCCATTAAGCACTCCAAAACGTTATTCACTTGAGGAGCCCTTAAAGATCCCTCCTACAGATTCTAAACTAAAATATAATAATTTCCATAAATTTCACTTTTTACCCTTAAAATTTTTATATTTACATTTTGACCCCTAAAAGGTATTTTGCGACATTTTATGTCCGTTTTTCATGAAAATTTAACATATAGCATATTTTAGTCCCTTAGTCTCGACTGTGAAGTCTCAGATTCAACCGACATTCCTAGCCTTATGAAAATACCATTTTACCCTCCGAGGGCAAAAACATCATTTTTCCCACTTAATAATTTTTGACCTGAGGTTACATTATCTGATAGCTTATGCTGAGAGAAACATTCTATCCTTCATGAGTTTAGTGAAATTCTCACTAAAAATATCATTTGTATATTTATTTTGTATTATGCCATAAGGCTATTTTTCCTATAGATATGAACTTCAACTTCATTCTATCATTATTTGAGCCATAAAAATCCTTTCCCCAGATTCCAAGCTGTCAACATAGAATATTCACAGCAAATAAACATGTCATACCCAAATTATTTTATGCCATAACACATATTTCATACCACATGGTCAAGAAACTCACGAAAATCATATTCTCATCAAAACTTTTCATTTTGTCATAAGTTAAATCATTTTAATCCCATGAAACACACATGTCACACAAATAGCAACAAAGCAACAAGACCATGTTTTTATGTTATCATCATGCCAAATTTTTTATTTTCTTCAAGGTGATTTTTCAAGAAAACCCTCAAAACTTTTAAAACTTGCTAGTTTGTGGAAAAACATATACCTTAGTGTTGTTGATGGAGTTTGTGTCTCTTTTGAGGGCTTGGAAGCTTTCTTGAACTCTTGTGATGAGGAACCAGAAGTTGAAAAATAAACATATTTCATCATAAGTTTAAAAACTAAAACTTTAATCTTGAAAGCTAGTGGTAAATTAGTGTTTTACCCTGAAAACGATGAGGTGGCAATCTTCTCTTAAAGCTTAATAATTTGAAAGTTGAGAAGAAATGTTACAGAAAAGATTTCTTGGTGTTTTTGCTGGTTAAAATTCGGATTCAATGTGTTTGGAAAGAGAAAGGGCTTTCTTTTTAATGAAAAGAGAGTGAAGAAATAAAAGTGGTATTCATACTACCACACCCCTTTTACAGGCACGTAAAATAGTGTTTAAAATTTAAAAAATAATTAGTTTTAAGATTATTATTATCACTTGAAGCTAGTGGTAGAGTATAAAGAGTTTTTCACATTTTTTAGGCTCCATTATTACAATTCAGGTGATGGTTCATCTCCTTAAGATGGATAGTGTAAAGGAGTCGTTAAAGTTTTGTTTTTATTTATTTGGAGTGTTTACTTTTCTTGATAATCTCAACATAAAAAGATTCTCCATCAAGTAATATATTTACTTTTATTTTTATTTTATTTTTTTCTCCCTCTTTTTTTTTTAAGCTGATATCACTCGAACAGCCTTCCCCCGGCCGTGGGCTTTCAGCCCACAGCGGGTTCTATGGGCCTGGCTTGCGGTGTTTACGTGCATGGCATTTCAAGCCATACACACATATGTATATATGTATATATATACATACATATATATACATATACATATATATACACACATTATTATATTTCATTTATTATTAGGGTTTTTTACATATATTTCTAAATTGGAGATATTGATTTGAAATATGTTGATTTTTTTATTTACATAAATATCTAAAAGAGTAATTATAAAGATAATTTTATTATTCAGAAAAATGGAGAATTAACAAATAAAGAAATTACAAAAAAGAAAACGAAAAAAAAAAAAAGAATCTAAGATGTTTACGAAATAAAGCTAAAGTTGATTTAATGAAATTGCAAAAAAAATTGATAGAAAAGAAAATTTTTGAATTTTTTTTTGATTTATTGTAAAGAATGTGTAAATATTCATAATGAACAAAAAAAAAAAAAGGAGAATATTTTTTCAAAATCAGATTTCACATTAATAAGAAAAAGCTAAATAAAAAAAATGAAAAATCTTAAAAAAATATTTCATATAATGAATGTATCATAAAGATATGTTTGATTTCATTTCTACTAATTTATATAATAATAGTAATTTTTTTCATAAAGAATTTGATTTAATTTATTGTGATATTCAATTTGTTTGATTAAGACATTAATGACAACCATTTAATTTATAGTGGATTATATAAACAAATAGGTTTTTTTTTAATAAAAAATTCATTGATTTTTTATATGAAAAGTATGAATATTTATCAATTTTATCGTTAATATTTTGCATTGTGTTTATTATTTAGTATCATGTTTATAGTAAATATTTTATATTTATTATAATTAATTTGATGTTAATAACTAATTTTGATTTATTAAAGTAATTTATATTTATCAACAAAATATAATAATCATTAAAATCAAAAAACAAAAAAAAAAAATAAAAGAATTTATAAAAAAATTAAAATAATATCAATTATACTAAAAAAGTAAAATAGATGAGTGCAAATGAGTCGTTAAAGTTTTGTTCTATGTATTTGGAGTGTTTACTTTTCTTAGTAATCTCCACCTCAAAAAGATTCTCCATCAAGTAATATATTTACTTTATTTATTTATTTATTTATTTATTTTTTTCTCTCTTTTTTTAGGCAGATGCCATAGGGCCAGCCTGTTGGGCTTCCCCTGGCCGTGAACTGAAAGCACAGCTTGGCCCAATGGACCTAGCTTATGGTGTTTCTGTGTATGGCATTTCATGCCATGCGCGCGCACGCGCGGCCGCACACATGCACTACACTTATCCACGTAGAACACCAACTGTTATTTATTTATTTATTATTTTATTTTTTAGTATTTTTTTTAACCAAAAAGGAAAGAAAGCCAAACCAATGATGTTTGGACGCTTTGCGAATATTGCTCGATTATGGTTCAAATTTAAAAATTATGAAAATTGGTCAGAATCTGCTCAAGATTTGACTGCTTAAAATATTAGGAATGACTATGATAGAGTTCTTTTTAGGGACACTACTAATAACGTTTAATTTAAGGCTTAAAAATATCATGAAATGAAATAGATGGCCATGAGACAAGGTGTATCAAATCTTAATATGAATTTGAGAACATACAAGCATCCCCTTTCTAAAATATTTGTCCAAATTAAAAAAAAAAAACCCACAAAAATTGGAGTTGCAGCCAAAAGACTGGCCACTGCTGTTCAGAAACTCAGCAAATGCAGCCACATCGGCATTAGCACCGCCACCGCCACCATCAAACTATCCTCCGACCACGCTCAACAAGCTCTCGATAGTGGGAGAGCCGATCAACCATACCAGATCCAATCGAACCAGATCTCGCCATTTTTTCAGCCACCTAATCAAACTGGAACCTTTGCACTGAGCAATACATCGACTACGCTCAGCGGTTCCCCAACGGTCAAAATCAACCGAATCAGTTCTCGCCATTTTTTCAGCCACTAGATCCAACCGGAACCCTTGCACTGAGCAATACGTTGACTGTGCTTAGCGGTCCCTCGACGATCGGAAACAACCGAACCATATCTCGTCATTTTTTCTGCCAAGAGATCCAATTGGACCCTTGCACTGTCGATCTCACCTTATGATGTGACTGCTCCAGTTAAAATGAGAGAGAGAGAGGGAGAGGCTAAGATTGCATCAGTAGGAAAATTCGTGGGTGGTCGCCAGCGATGACGCGAGTTCCACAACTGCCAGCGTGGAGGGAGGTGGGTGGGTGGGGCAGTATCTGGTGATTGGAGTTTAGAGGGTGAGTTTTTGTCCTTGCAAGTTTCTTTTGTTTTTTCCTTCAATCCTATGCAACATTGCTTATTTTATCAATTATGCATCCTTGACATCTTAACTATTTGGTTATATATCTAAATGGTTTAAAAATGGTAACTATCGATAATATCTCTCAAAAAGACTATATCATAAATGCTCCCTAAAATATTACTACTTTTTTTTTTATTATTTTGTTTAAGGACTTAAAATAAGAGAGAAAAAGAGCCATATTTAAAATTTTTACATAATTTTCAAGGGCCAATAATAAACAACATATATACATATATATATAAATCTTAAAATGACATACTTATATTAATTATACATGAAAATATCGAAATTATCCATATGACTCCTCCCCCTCTCTCTATTACGACTCCCTCTTCTCAACATCGATGACACTGGTATCATCGTAAGAGCATAATGTTATTTATTTGTGTAAACGTATTATTTATTAGAAAATTTAAAGATTTACGAATGAAAATATGTTATGATTTATTATTCTTAAAAATTTTGCAATAATTTTTTAAAAGTTCTTATATAATATGATATATGTTGGAATTTGTCAAAACATTTGTTATTGATAAGATATTTTCCCAAAATTATCCATTTTTTTCTGGTCGTTGTTTCATTCATATTTCATATATTTTTGTATTTTTGTGTCGGCTGGGCATAAAATCTTACGGCATCGAATACAAGCCACAGCCCACGGAGGCCAGGAGGCCGCAAACTATATACAATTTTTGTTTAATTTTGTTCCTTTTTTTTTTTTTTTTTTTTTTTTTTCCCTTGGTCATTGTCAATTTGTCACTCTTGGTTCCTCAACCGGCAGGGTTTTTTTTTTTTTTTTTCAATAGGTCGTCATGATTGTGAACAACATTGAAACCGAATTATGAAAAATGAAGTCATTTTTACTAATGAGTGAAAAAGAATCCTATAAGTAAAATAGTCCCTTCATTCAAATTAGACGTCCTTTAATATTTGGCCTGTAAATGAATTAAAATGGTCATCTAAACTAAAGTAATTTAATTTTTTTTATTCTATAGTAAGCTTTTTAATTAAATATAAATGCATCCATATAAATAACATATTGTCCTAACAAATACTAGTACGAACTTTTTCTACCCAAAAAAAAAAAAAAAATCAGTATGATCTTTGAACCCTTTTTTTTTTCTTTAATAATTAGTTTTGAATATAGATATTTAACTTGGAAATCAGTGTTATGACGTAGTCATGAATCATGTCTTTTAGCAACAGTGCAAAAGGTAATAAATAATTACAACAGCTAATATATATGAATAAAACGTTTAATTTATGGAAAAAAGAAGAAAAAGAGGGAGAGGTGCTTTCTTGATTCATCTTTCTTACATATACTAGTGTAAAGTATGTGTTATGTATATATGGGTTGAATTTGAGAAAATTTATCTAACTAGATAAAAATTAAAATAAAAAGTAAAAAAAAAGACATAAAAAGACCCAAGAAAAAGACACGGGAAAAAAATAAAAAAGATAGAAGGATTAAAATGAAAGAAATTATTAACATAAAGAAGGACTAAAATGAAAAAAAAAGTTGGGCCTAAAAAATGAAAAAGGATTAAAATAAAACAAAAAACATCTGGGAGAAAACAGAGGACCAAAATATAAATATAGAAGTAAAAAGAAGGACCAAAATGAAAAAAAATGGTCCAAAAAGAAAATTAAAAAAAAAGGAGTAAAATGAAAAAAAAATGGTCTGCAAAAAAAAAAAAAAAACCAGAGGATAAAAAAGTAAATACAAAAATTTTTCGTCCAAAACGAAACGTTTCAAACGAAAGGAGGCGCTACAGTAGTGAGTATTCTCACTTCTTATATATGTATAGATACACATATATAAATATATACATTATTATATTTCAATTATTATTATTAGTATTATTATTTACAGAAAAATAAAAAATTTGCATAACCATTTCTTTTATCTTACTTATCTCATATTATCACAAAAACTTTGTGGTCACGTAGCACACATGAAAAATCATAGCAATTTCTAGAATAAATGGGTAGTCACCTATTTTAATTTCTCATTATCCTCTTGTCATCATTACATAAAAAAGTTCTGAAAGGTAAATTTATAATTTATATTCTCAATTAAAATTAGAGAATTAAATCTAAATTTTCGGAATGTTACATTACGGCAAGGCTTGTAAAGGTCACTCTGTATATTGGACTTTCAAGAGAGTATTACATATGAATATGATATATCCAACGCGATTTAACTGAAAAGTCATCAACCAATTAATCAGAAGATGAAATCTTTACTGCTGAATATGGTCTGGTTGTTTGCTTGATTCCACAATGTATTTTCTGGTTCCATAAATTCATCATTTATCTTCTAGGTTGGACGTTTTTTTATACGAATTAATCAGAGGTCTCATCACAACATTAATACCATGAAGATTCCAGGTAAGTCCGGCTCTGGACTTGCATTCTCTACGCCTTCAGAGTCAGGACTAGCTATACCCAACTGTTTTGTGTAAAATATAACATTTATCGTAAAGATTTATGACATTGTCCGCATGCCATGGACTGTCGTTTTTGCATGTAAATTTTGTTGTCATTTCTTGTGTTCTGTTTTGTTATGTCGTTTTCGGTTTTGGTTGGTATCATCTTGAATATTCACAACGAAAATAATAAGTTATAGTTGGTACTAACCAGTGTTTATTTGGGTAGATCATATATTGATTCAAACTAAAAAAGCTACATATTAACTTCAGTAATAATTTTTTTTCCCTCTGACTTTACAGATTTGAAATACATGTTCATTGTGAAGAATTATGTCAGATGCACTCTGCCTACAAAGTTTTTTGAAACAAGAAATTAACTAAAAGAAAAGGGTGATTGTGTTTAAGAGCCGCGCCTCTCGATCCGGGGTAGAGCACTTGTTGTTCTTGATCATCAAAAGTTCTTCTCATACACTTTCCCGTACAACAGCAAGAAGCACAAAAGAAGAATAATAAACAACCATTGGTTTAACTACAAAGATATCTACGAGAAGTAATTAATATTGGCGGAAAAAAACTAGAAAACATCATTTATTTCAAGAAAGAAAAATGATATCTTGAACCTCTGCACAAGACCAATTACAAGAAGCTAGTTTCTCCTTCCAAATCTATGAACCTGACAAGCATTTCTCCTTGACGATCTTTTTTTCCTCCCCTGCAGTTCTCGAACAAGCTCTGCAAGCCGATCAATCGCCTTATTTGGAAGCACCATGTATCCCATGGATATGCCGATTACAATTCCACATCCAAATCCCATCAACACAATCGTCCAATCAAATGTGTCATCTTCATGCTTTGAGTTCGATGGAGATGGTTGTTGAGCCCCTTCAATGCTGCATGTTTTGGACACAGGGAATCCACATAATCCCACATTTCCGATGTATGAATCATTTATGAACGTTTCAAACTGATTGCCACGAGGTATGGGCCCTGTCAAGTTGTTCCATGAAAGATTTAGGAACCCAAGCTGTACCAAATCTGCTAGTTTGCTTGGAATCCCTCCGGAAAGCCCATTTGAAGAGAGGTCTAACCCTTCCAAGTTGGTCAAATTTTGAAAGGATTGCGGAATTGCACCAACTAACTTGTTATGAGACAAGTTCAGTTGTTTAAGTAATTGGAGCTTGCCGATTGACCTTGGAATCTCTCCATCAAAATTATTCCTTGAGAAATCAATGGATGTCAAGACGGTGTTGATTTTTTCCAATTGGATCCTAAAGCCTTTTATCACAAGCATCACAGAGTCTTCATAATACCCGGGAAATAATCCCATGTATTCTAAGTCATCTGAATGTGCATCCATCATGGCCGAAAAGCTCTCAAAATATTTTGTTGGTAAATGACCTGTGAATTCGTTGTTGGAAAGGTCCATGATTCTCAGATTTTTGAAGGGAAATTTTACCTTGGGATTGTTTATTGGACCAGAGAATCTATTAGATCTCAAGATGAGAACTTCAAGATTTGGAAGTGATTCCAACCATTGGGGAAATGATCCATTTATTTTGTTGTCACCAATGTCTAGCAATTGCAAGTTTTTGCAATTGAGTAATGATTGGGGCAATGAACCTTCCAATTGATTTCCATTGAGGTTCAAAGTCTTCAAGAAGTTTCCCTTCGAAAAAGAAGAAGGAATCATTCCATGGAAACTATTATTCTGCAGATCTAACACCCAGAGATGGTTTATAAGATTTTCAAAGCACTGGGGAATATTTCCACTCAAATTGTTAATAGACAAGTCAAGCACAAAAAGGAATGTCATATTGCAAATAAAAAGTGGGATTTCTCCAACAAATTTATTTGTTGAGGCTAAAAGGTAAACTAAACTAGGTGCTGAGGCAACAGGAAGAGGCCCTGAAAACAAGTTGGAGTGAAGATCGAGAGTTTGCATGTTATTCCACGGAAGTGGTTGTAAATATGTTAAGGAGTTGTGGGAAAGATTCAAAGAGGTGAATGAATCCTTACCCACTTCCCATAACCATTTAGGAACACTTCCGCGTAATTGGTTACTGGAAAGGTCTAAGCCACCTAAACCTTGCACAAACTTGAGAAAAATAGGGAATTCAGTCAGGTTGCAAGAAGACAAAACCAAATCTAAACGATTGTTTAAGGTATAGTTTTTGGAGCTGTTGAAATTCCATGATACATTGTTAAATGAGAGATCAAGAATTTCTAACTCTTTTAACTTTGAAAGGTCTTCTAACTCAACATTAACGGTAAAGCCAGTTGATGAAAGATCCAAATATTGGAGTTTCACCTGTTGAAAGATTGATCTCGGAATGACACAATGTAATTTATTTCTTCCAATGCCTAAGTTGACCAAATTTGGTAATTCAAATATCCATAAAGGTATAGTCCCGTTGAGTAAGTTACGAGACAAATATAATGATTCTAGATTTGAAGGAAAGCTACCAGGAGGATATTTTGAAGAGTCATACGAAGAAAACTTTTTGGTGGAATTACTGAAAACTTCTGGAAGTTGACCGATGAATTTGTTGGATGAAAGATCCAAGTAAATGAGTGATTCAAGGTTTAAAGAGGACCATGGAATAGGGCCACTAAGATGGTTACCTCGTAAATGAAGTCTCTGAAGTTTGTGCGATTGGAAAATGTTATCCGGAAGCTCCCCATGCAACTGACAAGAGCGGAGATCAAGAGATGTTAATGAAGATGACAAGTTCATCAATGAGACAAGAGGCATCGTCGACAAGTCACTCATGCCGGACAAGCTGAGTTCTCTCAAGTTGGTTAAGTTCTTGGCAAGTGCTTTGAGCGCAGCTGCTCCTATTCTGAGTTCGATATTCCAAGCAAGGTCAAGACTCTGGAGATGGCGGAGGGAGAAAAGGCTGCTGTTGGGGTGAATAGTGCCCTTAAGACTCCTGCAACCCAAGTACAGGCCGATCACGTGCCCTGTAAGGTTGTCACATGTGACTCCATCCCATTCGCAACAATTTGTGTTCTTGTTCCAAGAGGCCATCGTCCCGGGATAGAAGGTTCCGTTTTCATAAACGAAGAAACAACGGGCATGAGAGGGATCAGTGGAGAAAGAGCTCCTAAGTTGGAGCAAAGCAGAGTGCTCGTATGGATGGCACTGGGCAGAAGAAAAGGAAGGAAATGGTGAGAAAAGGAATACAAAGAGGAGAAGTAGAAACAGAAGGGAGAAGGACATTGAAGCCATATCTTCTCGGCAGCTAAATGGTGATAATTGCATGCAAATGCCAGCTATGTGCTGGTATTTAACTCTATCAAGTCTCTCTGGGTCTTTGCAAGACGACAAACTCCTCTCAAGTCTTTTATTATTATTATTATTATTTATTTTGACTTAAAAAGATGTCCTATGTTTTCCATACATCAAATCAAGTTTAATTTATCTAACATCTAGCCTGCCTTCCACTTGACACGTTTCCCATTTGATTCTGCTTTTTCCTTTTCCTTTTCTTTTTCTTTTTTGTTGTTTACTGATCTAGCCTCCCCTTCACCTGACACGTCTCCCAGTTAATTGTTTATATAGTTGTTTCTTTTGGTTACTGTCTCTATTTGTCCTTCCTATTTTTTTTTTTTTTTACTTTAGCAAATAACGAGTTTAATATCTATATATTGTCCGGAAAAAGAAGAAAATAAATAAATAAATAAATTAAATATTATATTATAAAAATAATTGGTTAATATAAATATTATAATTATAATAAGTATAATTCTTGTTAAAATCTTTCTCAATAATGAAGATGCAAAATCAAAATGATAATAGTACTAACAATAATAAAAAAAATAAAAAATAAAAAATAAAAAATTCTTCTGTAGTCATACTCATTTAAAGAAAAAAAAATTCAAACAAAAATAAATCAAAAAACAAAAAAAAGAATAAAAATCTTTAGACTCAAAAGAACCGGAAAAAACTAACCCTAACAAAAAAAATTATAACAAAATGAAATATATATCCATTTTCCCCTTTTTTATTGTTTAAAAAAAACCAAAAAAAAAATTTCAGGTTATATACATGCAAAAACGTAAAAAAAAAAAAAAAAGGGATTTTTAAAATATAAAACAAAAAAAACAAAAAAGACAAAAAAAAAAAATTGTATGCAGAATCCTTAAAAAAAATGGGTCTTTAAAAAATAGAATAAAAGATACAAAAAAAAAAAACCCAGGAAATAAAAATCCGAGATAGAGATAAAATAGTTAAAGTAAAAAATCGTTTAAAAAAAAAAAGACAAAGTGAGCAAAAATACAATACACCAATATATCAGAATCTAATGTCTAAAATTTAGCGTTCAAAGAAAAATGGCAAAAACAATATTAAGAAAAAAAACAAACAAACTCTAAATAAGGGTAAAACCAGTAACACACTGTAGGAAAAAGAAAAACAACTAAAAAAGAGGTATAAAACGGTAATTGTACTATATGGGTAGCCGGTAATTTTTGCATAATAGGGGTAAAAAGATCAACTCACTATAGATGAAGGAAAAACAACTAAATCAGAGGGGTAAAAAAGACTCTGCACTGTGGATAGAACAGTAAAATATGTGAGGACAAAACCGACTTTCCACTATCGATCAGTCAAATTCAGCACATGAGATAGGGGTAAAATCAGAATTTACTAAAGCAAAAAGCATTGTAACAACATTGTAGATTACTGTACATTTACTGTAGATCACTGTAGAAAAGTCACTGTGCGGGACTGTGCAATACTGTAGGTAAACTGGTGAAACAAAGAGAAAAAAGCAAAATTTACTGTTTATTACTATTAAATAAACAGTGAAAATCCCTTTCCTTTAGTATATTTATATATAATACATATAAAATATGTCTATCTTTAATTCATACAGATTAATATTACATAAAGATGTATACATGATATGATAATACTATTGGAAAAAAGTTATGTATATTAATTTTATAAGTAAACGTAACCTAGTTTAATTAAAAGCGCTACTATAAAAAACTGCAATTAACTTGATGGTGAATATTATTAGTATTATTAGATTTATTGATGCAAAATGTTTATTTAGAATATGTGAAATTGAGTTAAGTTATCTTTTCTTAGTTTAGATCTCTATAAATAGCTCAACAAATTTAATATATATATCTTTTTTTTTTTTTTTCCAGTAGCAATAATTATTTGAAAGCTTAGCCGTCTCTCTCTGTGTGACAAATATGCGTTCCGGATGAGTACTGCATGAAGATCAAGTCAATATATAAGTTTCTCTCAACATCAATGGAACTCTCTCTTCTTTTTTTTTTTTTTTTTTTCAAATAATTTATTTCTTTCCTTCTCGTATGTATGTTAATTTACGTACAATCTCTCTGTTAAAAATAAAATTTAGTACGAGTATACATGTCTTATCACAGCAATATTATGAAGACTACGGGCAATTCCTGCCATGGCCTTTGTGGATATTTTTATTTTAAACTCTGCATAAGGTTATCAAAAACATATACCATGTGTTTTAGATATTCTCAAAATTATAACTTTGAATATCATTCTCATATCAAATGTATACCTTCTCTCGACCAAATATGTATTAGGAGGTACAAAGTGAATAAGATGATAAGCAATTTCAAGATATATTTTAAAAGATAAAGTCATCATTTAAATGGTTCAAATTATCAACATTTGATCCACAGAAGGTAAGAATTTGATATCGAATTGAATCTAAAGTACAATATTGAGATCAAAGAATTATATTTTTATATTTATATGCTTCATAATTTTTTATTTGCTCAAAATGCAAGGTCTAAAATTTAAAATATCCCAAAAAATTCAAAAAACTAATTTCTTTTAATGGAGGCGTAATTAAGAAAAAATTAGTGCCAATCTAATTGTCTTTCTAGTGAGACGAAATATATGTCTTTTGTATTTAACGTGAATTCTCTTAAGGATTACTGTAACTTGAAAAGATTG
>JAINRI010000618.1:0-51355 GCA_025413485.1 Ficus microcarpa
TTCACAACCGATTCAACATAAGAAATGAATGAAGCATTGAAAAAAAAAAAAAAAAAACTCTCACATGTCCCAATAATAATAAGCCGTGTTGATTGAGATGTTATACCAATTGAAAGATTATTCTGTTATTTTTTTAACATGATATTGTATTTATTTTAAGGGACGAGAAAGAGAACATGTGTGAGACGAATCAAAAGAAATAAAGTATATTTGATTCGTCGGTTAGAGATAAAAATTTTAAGTTAAAATTAATTTATTTTTCAAAAATTAATTATAAATTTTGTTGATTTTATAGAAAAAAAACTGAACTAAAAAAATACAGTTTAATTAAAGATAATCTTAAATAATAAACAAAGCAAAAGGTGAATAAATTCAAAAGTCAACATGTTGCAACCGTTGATTGCAAGTGATAACTTGTCATCATTTGGAGCGGTCATTTAGATAGTGTTTCACCGACTAGATTTTAAAATTCCAACTTTATATTAAAGTTTTCTTTTCTTTCATTTTCAAAAAATTTAAACTTTAAAAGTTCATAACTTTCTCATTTTAAATCGGAATGAGATATTTTTTATGTCAAAATGCTCGTAACGACGAAATAAATAAGACAGGATCTAGTTTGTATATATTTTTTCTAAACACATTTCAAATTTTTGCATAATTTTTCATATTAACTTTTTCAAAATATTTCTTCTTAAATACATATTTCCAAGGTAACCTTCAAACCACTATTTTTGATTGTTGCCGGGCCCTTAATTTACTCACACATTTCAGCAACCCCACTATAAACCAAAATTCCAACTACTTTCCATTTCCATTTCCATTGTCACCTTCCTTAGACCTTCAAACACCTCTAATGGAGTCGGGACATGTCCACCAACAAAAAGCTAATGACTTCATTTTCCGGTCGAAGCTCCCGGACATCGAAATCCCCGACCACCTCCCTCTCCACACCTATATCTTCCAAAACATCTCCAAATTCAAAGACCGCCCATGTCTAATCAACAGCTCCACCGGCGAGTCCCACACCTACGCCGACGTCGAGCTCGCGACGCGTCGTTTCGCCGCGGCGCTCCACAATTTGGGGATCGGACACGGCGACGTCGTCATGCTTTTGCTCCATAATTGCCCCGAATTCGCCTTCGCCTTCCTCGGCGCGTCGCGTCTCGGAGCGATCACCACCGCCGCCAACCCGCTCTACACCCCCGCCGAGTTCGCGAGGCAGGCGAGGGCCTCGGGGGCGAAACTCGTAATCACACTGTCGGCCTACGCCGAAAAGGTTAGAGAATTCGTGCAAGAAAACACCAATGTGAAGGTCGCGTGCGTCGACGCGCCGCCGGAGGGGTGGTGCAACATGCAAAATTTATCGGAACTAGTGCATGCCGAGGAGGCGGAGACGCCGCGGGTGGATATCAGACCCGACGACGTCGTTGCGCTGCCGTATTCGTCGGGCACGACGGGGCTTCCGAAAGGGGTGATGTTGACACACAAACAACTTGTGACAAGCGTGGGACAACTTGTGGACGGGGAAAACCCTAATTTGTATTTCCATAGTGAGGATGTGATTCTCTGTGTGCTTCCACTGTTCCATATCTACGCCCTCAACACGATTTTTCTCTCCGGTATTCGGGTCGGAGCGGCGATCTTGATCATGCAAAGGTTTGAGATAGGAAAGTTGTTTGAATTAGTAGAGAAGTACAAGGTGACGGTGACACCGTTCGTTCCGCCGATCCTCCTATCGATAGTGAAGTGCCCCGATCTCCGGCGGCATGATCTGTCGTCGATCCGGATGATTATCACCGGCGGAGCTCCGATGGGGAAGGAGCTTGAGGAGGCCGTCAAGGATAAGCTTCCTAGGCCTAAGCTTGGACAGGTATATGCATATATATATATATTAGACATTATTGTATGCTACTTTTCACTATTTCTCTATCTCTTTTTATCTCCTTTTAAAAGTCTAATCATGTCACTTTTTTTGTTATGAAAATTCTAATGGGGTGTTTGGTGAATAAATTTAGTTTAAGATTTTTAAGTTTCAATAGTAATTTTTTAGAAAAGATAAAAAACTTTTTCAGAAAAGATAAATTTTTTTTTTTTTTCAGAAAAAGACAAAAATCATAATGAAAAAAAGTACAATTTAGTTTAAGTAGAACTTATAATCAAACTCACCCTAAATGTCATTTAAGACTTTAATAAGTTCAAAACTTATGAATTTAAAAGGCAAGAGTATAGTTGACTTTTAGTTTACTTGAGATTTAACATTGAAATTATGTTTAGTTGTGACACAATTTTAACTTTTGAAAATTTCAAAGTAACTTGTAATTATAAAATTTTAGAAAACAGATTTGGAGACTTTTTGTTAAAAAAAAAAAAAAAAAATCTTGTAGTTAACGTAAAAAATTAAAGGAGATGGGTTTAATTTATCTCCGCGACTGATAATTATTCGCACCCAATTAATTTTGACGAAGACAGAAAGTGACCTGAAAATTACCCTTTTTTTTTTTTTTTTTTTTTCAGTTATCACTCCCAATTAATTTTGACGAAGACAGAAAGTGTCATGAAAATTAACTTTTTTTTTTTTTTTTAAAAGTTATCACCACAAATTCAATCAGAGCAGTTTTATATCACACATTAATATTTCACTGATATATCAAAACTCAGTTTCTATCATAAAATTGATGTAAAGTCGCACTTGTTTCGGCCGTATGTCAATCAAAATTCATGTGTGAAATATATAAAAAATGTTCTTTATCTAGTCAGTTTTGATTTACTGTATTTTCCATAAGTGAACACAACATGAAACAATTGGATTCTAACTTAATAAGAGTGCGACAAAGAATCTATAAGCGCCGGTCGTGTAACATGAAAACATATAATTATAAAAAAATATATATCTATTTTATAGTAATTAAGCAGAATAAATGTCATGTTATATTTCAACTTTGACATGTTTTAGCGAAATTTCCCTAAATAATATATATATCTATAAAGGGTTACGGCATGACGGAGGGCGGATCGGTGTCGATGTGCTTGGCATTTGCCAAGGAACCGTTCCCTGCAAAATCCGGTGCCTGCGGAACCGTCGTGAGGAACGCCGAGGTGAAGATAATCGACCCCAACACCGGCGTGTCCCTTCCACGGAACCAAGCGGGTGAGATTTGCATCAGAGGTAACCAAATCATGAAAGGTATGTGCAGCGCATATGTTTTAATTAAATATATATAATTCTTGCCATGGACCCACTTCTATATATATATATATATATAACACAATTAGGTAGGATATAAATTATAACGTTAAAAGATATGGATCATAAAAGATATAAGTTAGTATTATTTATTAATAAAAGAAGAGTTTCATGAAGATGAGATCTACTTTTTAGTAACGATGTTTTATGTATTTCTGAAAATATTTATTAAGCGTATAAGTTTCAAGAAATGAAAAATGCAAATGAGAAAATAATTTTATTTCATTTCAAATTGCTTGACAAAAAATAAAAACGAGTTTTTGTTTTTATTTCTATTTTCTGAATTTTATTTAAGATAAATATTTTTTTCAAAACCATTTTGAAAACAATTTAATTAAAAATCATGAGATCTATTTTCAAAATGTCTTGAGAACAATATCAAATGAGAGCTTTACATGTTGGATTTCAACCACATATATTATAATAAGAGTAAGGTTCCATTTGATGTTTCAGTTTAATTCTGATTAAATTATATTTTTTTATTTTAATTTTTATCTTTTTTTTTAAAAATCAACAAAATTTATAATTAACTTTTAAAAAATCAAATAATTTTAATTAAAAAATTTTATTTTTAATCTACGAACTAAATATATACTAAATTTTATTAATAATGTAGCAAGAAGAGAGAACAACTTTCATTCCCCAGATATAATAAAACAAAAACGTGCCAACAACTTTCAATGAAAAAATAAAGTCCTTGGTCCCACGACAAATAATAATGCGTTTTTTCTTTCCAACCACGCCATGACTACACATTGTTCAATACCCTTGCGCGTGATTTTCCACATAGCAAACGCCAAATCTTACCTACTACCACAATGAGTGACTGAAATTTTAAAGTGCGCATATTAAATTCGTATTTATTTACTCTATTATTGTTATATAATTTAAATATCATTACAAGTTTTTAGACTTACAATTTTCAAATTAGAATATAATAAGTTTAATACCCATGCATTACAAGGAGAAAGAAAAAAAAAATAAAAAAATAAATTAAGTATTATATAATAAAAGCAGTTAGTTAAGATAAATATTATAATTATAATAAATATAATTTTTTTCAAAATCTCTCATAATAGTGAAGATGTAAAATCAAAATGAAAATAATACTAACAATAATAAAAACAAAAACAAAAGCAAAAAAATAAAAAATTCTTCTGTAGTCATACTCAGTTAAGGAAAAAAAAGTAAAACAAAAATAAAACATAAAAAAAACAAAAACAAAAATCTTTAGATTAAAAAAACCGAAAAAAACTAACCCTAACAAAAAAAATTATAACAAAATAAAATATATCCCATTTTCTCCATTTTTTATTTTAAAAAAAAAAACCAAAAAAAACAAAAAAACAAATTTTATTAGGTTATATACATGCAAATACGTAAAAAAAAAAAGGATTTTTTAAGTATAAAACAAAACAAACAAAAAATATACAAAAAAAAAAAAAGCATTCAAAATTTAAAAAAAAGGGTTTTTAAAAATAAAACAAAAGAAATAAAAAAGACACAAAAAATCCAGAAAAAAAAATTGAAATAAAGATAAAAAATTTAAAGTAAAAAATCGTTAAAAAAAAAAAGACAAAGTGAGCAAAAACACAATACAACAATAGATTAGAATCTAATATCTAAAATTTAGCGTAAAAAAAGGCAAAACAATATTAAGGAAAAAAACAAATTCTAAATAGGGGTAAAACTGATAAAACACTGTAGGAAAAAGAAAAACAACAAAAAAGAGGAGTAAAACAGTAATTATACTGTGCGGGTTATACTGTGTGTCAGCTGGCAATTTCTGCATTAGGGGTAAATGGGTCAACTAACTATAGATGGAGGAAAACCAACTAAATCAAAGGGATAAAAAAGACTCTGCACTGTAGACAAAACAGTAAAATATGTGAGGACAAAACCGTCTTTTCACTGTATATAAATCAAAATCAGCATATGAGATAGGGATAAAATTGACATTTTACTATAGAAAAATAGACACTGTACATCACTATAACAACTGTAGCAATTGTAGCAAAAAGTATTATACATTACTATACTATAGCAAATAAGCAAAAAGTAAAAAAAAAAAGAAAAAAGGCAAAAAAATACAGTAAATACTACTAATTACTGTTAAAATAACAATAAAAAGGTAACATCTTTTGGTATTTTTATATAATATATCAAAAATAATATTTAAATAATGTTTCTTGTAAAGGTGAGATCCAAGTTTATTTATTCTAAGTTTTCTGGTAAAAGGTTTTTAACCACCATTGGAGGAGCTTTTTTATAACTCTCCATCTGATTCAAAGCTTACTCGCTCTCTATTTTATTTTTAAAAGTCTCAAGAGTCTATAATTTTTTTATTTTAAATTAAAATAAAAAAATGATTCTTCTATCAAAATACTCATAATAATGAGAAAAAAAAATCTATTTCAAATATTTTTTTCTGAACACGTTTTAAATTTTTATACTATTTTTTATACATCAATTCATTTTCAAAAATCATCCCCCTGAACGTATATTTCCAACCTAACTTTCAAAACTCATTCTTCGAAAGTCCCCAAAAGGGCCCTTATAGAATAACTTCTATGAGAAGTTACATTTTATTTTATGAGTTAGGAAATGTATCTAAATGACACAAATTTAGAGACTACAACATGATACAAAAAGTTAACTCTAGACTAATATGACATAAAATTGAACTAAAATTAACTAAAATTTGTATAATGGTGGTTAAGAGTGAAGAATTTGTGTTATGCTGATCACTAGATGAAACAAATATGGTTATTTAAGTAATTTTCTCTCATGGGATTTCGTGGTTGATGCTCTTATGGGATTTTTTGCTCGTGTAACCGTCTATCCCACAAATTATAAGAAATATACTTTCAAGCATCCTTGAATCACTCAATGAATTTTCAAGCACCCATATGTCTGTCTACATAATCATATTGGACCAGTACTTTCAGGCATCGATAGAGCCACTTGATTACTAGTGAGGGCAGTCATTTCTATTGAATTTTTTAACTTTTTTTTTTTGGGAAAAAAATAAGTTCAAAAAAAATCAAAACTTTACTATTTTTAGCCCCCACTCGATTGCATCTTTCTATATACATGGAGGCAGATTTGTTCAAGGACGAGTGGGTTACAGTCCCTACTGAAACTTTTTTTTCTTTAATTTCTATCCTAAAAGTTTTATAATTTTTCCATTTTACTCAACCAAAAATTAAAATTCTCATATAGTCCTCATTAAATTTTTTCCCCCAAAAAAGCTTTACGATTTTTTTTCTTTGTCGCTCTAAAATTTACAAGTACTCACACAACCACAACAAATATCATTATTAAATTATTATTAATAATGCTAAATTATTATTAATAATGTAGGGAGAAGAGAGAACAACTTTCATTCCCCAAATATAATAAAATAAAAACGTGCCAACAACCTTCAATGATAATATAAAGTCCTTGTCCCACGACAAATAATAATGCGTTTTTTCTTTCCAACCATGCCATGACTTCACATTATTCAATATCCATGCGCGTAATTTTCCAAGCAAACATCAAATCTTACCTACTACCACAGTGAGTGACTGAAATTTTAAAGTACGCATATTGAATTCGTATTCATTTACTCTATTCTTGTTATATGATTTCAATATTATTATAAGTTTTTAGACTTACAATTTTCAAATTAGAATATGACGAGTTTAATATCCGTGTGTTGCACGGGAAAAGAAAATAAATAAATAAATTGAATATTGTATAATAAAAATAATTAGTTAAGATAAATATTATAATTATAATAAGTATAATTCTTCTCAAAATCTCACAATAGTGAAGATATAAAATTAAAATAAAAATAATACTAACAATAATAAAAATGAAAACAAAATCAAAAAAATAAAAAATTCTTCTGTAGTCATACTCATTTAAAAAAAATTAAAACAAAAATACAAAAATACAAAAACTTTTAGATTCAAAAGAATCGGAAAAAACTAAACCTAACAAAAAAATTATAACAAAATAAAATATATCTCATTTTCTCCTTTTTTTTTTTTTTACTATTTTTTAAAAAAACCAAAAAAACAAAAATTTTTTTTATCAGGTTATATATATGCAGAAACGTTAAAGAAAGGATTTTTTTAAATATAAAACAAAACAAACAAAAAAGACACACAAAAAAAAAAAGCATGCAAAATCCTAAAAAATAAGGTCTTTAAAAAATAAAACAAAAGAACCAAAAAAGACACAAAAAAAATTTAGAAAAAAAAATCCGAAATAAAGATAAAAAATTTAAAGTAAAAAATCGTTTAAAAATTAAAAAAAGACAAAGTGAGTAAAAACACAATACAACAATAGATCGGAATCTAATGTCTAAAATTTTGCGTAAAAAAAATGGCAAAAACAATATTAAGGAAAAAAACAAACTCTAAATAGGAGAAAAACTGACAACATACTGTAAGAAAAAAAAAGCAACCAAAAAAGAGGGGTAAAACGGTAATTATACTGTGTGGGCTATACTATGCGGGCAACCGACAAATTCTGCATTAGGGGTAAATGGGTCAACTAACTGTACATGGAGGAAAACCAATTAAATCAGAGGGACAAAAAATACTCTGCACTGTAGACAAAACAGTAAAATATGTGAGGACAAAACCGTCTTTCCACTGTATATAAACCAAAATCAGCACATGAAATAGGGGTAAAATCGACATTTTATTATAGAAAAACAGATATTGTACATCACTATAGCAAACAGTACTGTACGATATTATAACAACTGTAACAATTGTAATAAAAAGTACTGTATATTACTGTAACAAAAGAAGCAAAAAGTAAAAAAAAGTAAAAAACACTATTCATTATTGTTAAAGTAACAGTAAAAAGATAACATCCTTTTGATATATTTATATAATGTATCAAAAATAATATTTAAATAATGTTTCTTGTAAAAGTGAGATCCAAGTTTATTTATTCAAGTTTTCTGGTAGAAGTTTTTCAATCACCATTGGAGGAGCTTTTTCATAACTCTCCGTCTTATTCAAAGCTTATTCTCTCTCTGTTTTATTTTTAGAAGTCTCAAAAGTTTACAACCTTTTTATTTTAAATTGAAATAATAAGATGATTTTTTATCAAAATATTCACAACAATGAAAAAAATAGATCTATTTTAAATATTTTTTTCTAAACACATTTTAAATTTTTACACTATTTTTTATACATCAGTTCATTTTCAAAAATCATCCCCCTAAATGCATATTTCCAACCTAACTTTCAAAACTCATTCTTCAAAAGTCCCCAAAAGGGCCCTTAAAGAATAACTTCTATGAGAAGTTACATTTTATTTTATGATTGGGGAACGTACCTAAATGACATAAATTTAAAGACTACAACATGACACAAAAAGTTAACTCTAAACTAATATGATACAAAATTAAACTAAAATTAATTAAAATTTATGTAATGGTGATCAAGAGTGGAGAATTTATGTTATGCTGATCAATAGATGAAACAAATGTGGTTATTTAAATAATTTTCTCTCATGGGATTTCATTGTTGATGCTCTTATGGGATTTCTTTGCTCGTGTAACCGTCTATCCCACAAATTATAAGAAGTATACTTTCAAGCATCCTTGAATCACTCAATGAATTTTCAAGCATCCATGTGTATGTCTACATGATCATATTACACCAGTACTTTCAGGCATCGATAGAGCCACTTGAGGACTAGTGAGGACAGTAATTTCAATTGAATTTTTTAACTTTTATTTTTTGGAAATAAAAAAAAGATCACAACTTTACTATTTTTAGCCCCCACTAGATTGTATCTTTCTATATACATGGAGGCAGATTTGTTCAAGGACGAGTGGGTTACAGTCCCTACTGAAACTTTTTTTCTTTAATTTCTATCCTAAAAGTTTTATAATTTTTCCATTTTGCTCAACTAAAAATTAAAATTCTTATATAGTCCTTATTAAAATATTTCCCCCAAAAAATTTTATGATTTTTCTTCTTTGTCGCTCTAAAATTTACAAGTTCTCACTCAAAAACAACAAAATGTTACCTTTTAGTTTTTATACTTTGATATTACTTTATTTATTTTGTTTTTTTACAAAATATATAGTGTACACCTCTCATTGAAATATATGTTTGACTCCACCCCTGTATAAATACCATCACCAAACTTAACATTTTTCTATTTTCATTTGAAAAAAAAAATTATTAAAACAATAGGATGATTTCGCCGCGCTGCTTTCAGGTTTCCTTAATGATCCAAAGGCTACAAAGGAAACTGTAGATGAGGGAGGATGGTTGCATACGGGTGATATAGGGTACGTTGATGATGATGATGAAGTCTTCATTGTTGATCGATTAAAAGAACTCATCAAGTACAAAGGCTTCCAAGTTGCTCCTGCTGAGCTCGAAGCCTTACTCATTTCCCACCCCTGCATTTCTGATGCCGCTGTTGTACCGTAAGTGCAGTCTATCATATACAAATACACACACATATATATACATTCTGGCTTTGTTTGGTTACAAAGCTCAAACTTCAAGTTTGAACTAAAAATTTTGTCTTCTTCTGAAAAAGTTTTTTATCTTATCTAAAAAGTCAACAAAAATTACTATTACAACTTAAAAATGTTAACTCAAACTTACGCACCAAACACCCCCTCTATATTTAAAAGAACGAATGCTATTTTTACAGTGTATTCGTTCTTTCTCCTAGGCCATCATATGGGGGTCCAGTCACATACTACATGATTTTTTTTAGGGTTAGTTTGGTGAGAAATTTAGTTTAAATTAAGTTGTATTTTTTTCATCAGTGTTTTTGTTTTTTTCTGAAAAAATTTTTTGTCTTTTCTGAAAAATTATTAATGATAGCCCGTTTAGTGGAGTAGTTTGAGTTGGGATTTTTAAGTTTCAATAGTAAATTTTTTTGAATTTTTAAAAAAGACAAAAAACTTTTTGGGAAAAAGACAAAAAAAAGTATGAATTAAATGGTTTGAATGGATTTATCATGAAACTTAAAAATCTTAAACTAAACTCATTTACCAAACACCTTTTATCTTTCATGTGTTCGTTAACTAATATATAGAATATAGTATGTTTTATGTGTTTTACTTCAACAATTACTACACTTTATTAATCTTGTACATTCCAATGGAACTAGACATTGCTTTAAAAAAAAAAAAAAAATTAACATAAGGTTTATGACAAAAGTTAGGTGTCATATATAGGACTTGAAGGTTATATATATAGCTAGCCTATTAACAGCCGGAATGAAGTTAGAAAATTTATTTAAAAGAGGTTTCAATTAAGTTAAATCTTAATTAAGCTAAATTAGTAGTACAATAAAAAATTAAAGGGAGAGGCTAAAGGGGAGAGAATGAGTGGAAATTTATGAGTTTTTTAAAACATTTCAATGTATCAGATCATGGGTGACTTCATCCCTACCTATTTAGAATGGACATTTTGAAGAGAAATCTATAACATTAGAGAAAATTGTGAAAACAGTCCTCATCAAATTGACAAATGCATTTTTTTTAATCATTTTTTAATACTTGCTTAGATTTTTGAGCTTTCATACATTTATAATTAGAGGTTAACAAAATTGAAGCTATTATAATCGAGACAATCATAAAGAGATGTGCTTTTTAGAAGACAATCTTTCAAGTCACTCCATATTTATGTACCTAAGATGTGATTCATTATTAATTAAGCCCAATTTGTGATTGTTGTGGTTTTAAAAGAGGCACTATTTTTATGCTTTGTTTGAGGTTTAAGTTTAACTCTAACTAAATTGTATTTTTTTAGCTCAATTTTTCTCTTTTTCTAAAATGTTAATAAAAATTATAACTATTTTTTAAAAAGTTAACAAATTCCAATTTAAAAATTTTATCTCCAACTAAATTAACAAACGGAGGCTTATTATAAGTAAAACTTAAAGTTAAAGTTAGAGTAATAGAGATGTTAAAGCTATAAAATTTAACTTATCAAAATAAGTTCAACAATACATGAGTAACTGTGTAAATACTATAATTTGTGTATTCTACCCAACACATTCCGTTTCTAATTTCAAACTGAGTATGTTTCATAAATAATTGATATTTATATAATTTGTCATCTCATCAACTCAATTAATTTAATCTAAAAAAATCTAAAAAATTAATTTTTTAATTTTGAACCCAAACTTAGTAAATGTGTAAGTGTATTCGGATCATTCAAACACTTCTATTTTCTTATTGGGACCGTGCTTGCTATGTAACATTATGCTCCATTTTAATATCAAAATTAATTTCTAATTTTATCGAGAAATTAATCTAATTTGATCCTGAAAATTTCAAGTCTAAGAACCATATTCGATATGACGCAGTATGAAGGATGAAGTTGCAGGAGAGGTTCCTGTTGCGTTTGTAGTGAGATCAAGTGGTTCACATGTTACCGAAGAGGATATCAAGGAATACATCTGCAAACAGGTAAACTTAAATTTCTAGAGAGAATGTTTACATATTTTTTAAGCCGATGGAACTGTTGTATTGTTACATATATATATATATATATATATGTGTGTGGCACAAATGAAAAATTACCTCATAATAAGCAAAAACATATAAAAAAATAGAAAAAACTTAATTCACAAATGTTGTTTGTTATTTTCTGCAGGTGGTGTTTTACAAAAGAATAAGACAAGTGTTCTTCATAGAAAAAATTACTAAATCTCCTTCGGGCAAAATCTTGAGGAAAGACTTGAGAAATGGGCTTACCACAGGCCTAGCCTAAGCTTTCTCAATCACTAGATACTTTTGAAATTTATGTATTTGAGAATTATTGTTTTGGTGAAATGTAAATTGAAAATAAACCGTAAAATTTCAATGTATATGTATATAAAGATTGATTTTGTTTTGTTTTCCTAGACATTAGGAGTGTCGAGCCAAAAACAAATATCATTTTAAATTGAAATAAAAAAATTTAAGGATTTTTAAAGTTTGACTTTCATAAAAAGAAAGATAAAGAAAGAGAGATGTGGATTATAATTGGAATCAATGGATTTACCAAGGAAAGACAAGGGAAAGCAATGCTTTTTCTTAGCGTCCGTTCTAACTAGTTAGCCAATCCACTTCTTATCTTCGCTTTAGTAGGCCAAGGTGTAAACGAACATAGATAAGCTAACCAGCATACTTTCTATGTTGAATAGAAGGCAGGTATCTTTTTTTTTTTTTTTGAATGAACTAAACCATCCCTCCAACGCAAAGCAAGAGACGCTAATGAATAAGCAGAGTTGGAAACCAACTTCAAAAACATAGGTTGGAGTAGGAGTTCCCCATGATAGTGTGCTTGGATTAACGATTTGATTTAAAAATTTTTTGAATTTCGTAAGATAAAACACTACTATGAATAAAATTTAAACCAAAGTAGTATCGTTCAAATCTTTTAGACAAATTGTGTCACGTTTATTAATATTGTTATTTTTTTTTAAAACTATTTTGATCCTATATATGAAATTAATGATGGATCGATCTTTGAAAATTTAATGAAGATAATTAATTACACATCTATCATTCTCAACTTGAAAATTCACAAAAATAATCACACTAATACCTCCACTAAATTTAAAAATCAGTCATTAAACTTAACCTTTAAATGTACTCATGCAGTCATAATACTATCACTATGATAATTTTTTCCTAAGTATCACTAGTTTAGTTAAAAAGTTTACGAGGGCCCTAATTGGGGTGTTTGTTTTTATGGTTCAATTTTATTAACTAAATAGTATACTTTTGTGATCCCAGGTCAATGATTTTTGTCTTTTTGTAAAAAGTTTTTTGTCTCTTCTCCAAAAATTCGTTTTTTATTTCTTTTTTGAAAAATGTACTATTGAAACTTAAAAATTTTAAACTAAAGGCTCATTCACACCAAATATCCCAAATACTAGTCTTTTTACATGCTTGTCTTAGCTACTATTAAATGTGTTTAAATAAACTATTCTGAACGAAAATCAGTAATAAATTTAAACTTTTGTAACAAAATTTTTAAAAATGATTTGACGTGATAACATTATAGCAGATAAAATTCTTTCTTTATATATACACACACACACAACAAGACAACTTTTGCTGCTCACATTGAAAGCATCAAAAGAAAAAAGTGAGCAAATTAATAAAGGAAACGGTAAAGATAAGATCTTAGTCTATCCCTTGTTCTCTTGCTGCTGGCACAATTGAGTTTATCTAGAAGACCACAGTACCTGATAAACAGCCTTACATAAATATATATATATATATATATGTAATATAATTCCGTTAGTTTACTTTAAATAGATTATTAACCCGTCGATTTGTTAATTAAAAAAAATGATTACGGAGAATCGACAAATTAGAAAAAAGAATATTCATCTTTCACATTTTATAGGTTGGTACTAATCCATATATATTCATACAAAAAAAGATAAGAAACAAACTTTTCGAAACTGGTTAGGTTGATACTTTTGAATGATTTGTTCTTGAACCCGTTCCGGCTTGAGATTGGAGAAAGAATTTTGAAATTTACGTATTTGAGAAGTTGCGTTTTGTTAAAATATAAATTGAAAATAAATTGTGAAATTTCAATGTGTATGTATATTAATATTAATATTGATTTTGTTTTGTTTTTCTAGTCGTTAGGAAGCCAAAAATAAATATCATTTTTACTTGAAATAAGAAACTTAGAGATTTTTAAAGTTTGAGTTTCAAAAAAAAAAAAGATAAAGAAAGACAGATGTGGATTATAACTGGAGCAGGTGGAAACCAACTTCAAAAACAGAGATTGGGGTAGGTAGGAGCTCCCCATGATAGTATGATAGTGTGTTTGGATCATTGGTTTGATTTAAATTTTTTTGATTTCGTAAGATAAAACACTATATTATGAATAAAACACTACTATTAGTGCTGTTATTATTATTATTTTTTTTTTAAACTATTTTGATCCTATCTATGAAATTAATGATGGATCGATCTTTGAAAATTTAATGAAGATAATTAATTACATGTCTATCACTCTTAACTTGAAAATTCACAAAAATAATCACACCAATACCTCCATTAAATTTAAAAATCAGTCATTAAACTTAACCTTTAAATGTACTCATGCAGTCATACTTCATAATTTTTTTTTTCTTCTAAGTATCACTATTATAATAATCTAAATCTTAACATTTGTTGTACTTAAATGTAAATTAACTACTACTACATAATTAATTCAAACTTTTATAACGAAATTTTTAAAAATGATTTGACGTGGTAACATTATGGCGGATAAAATTCTTTACACACACACACATATATAACAAGATAACTTTTTCGCTGCTCACATTGAAAGCATCAAAAGGATAGAATGAGTAAATTAAGAAAGGAAACCATAAGATAAGATCGCAGTTTATCCCTTGATCTCCTACTTACCTAGAAGACCACAGTATTTGACAAACAGCATTGCATAAATATATATATATATATATATATTACATAATTCCGTTAGTTTACTTTAAATAGATTATAAACCCGTCGATTTGTTAATTTAAAAAAAAGATTGCGGAGAATCGACAAATTAGAAAAAAGAACTTTTTAAGTTTATTCATCTTTCACATTTTATAGGTTAGTACTAAACTATATATATATATTCATACAAAAGAAGATGATATAAAAGCTTTTCGAAATTGGTTGAGTCACTTAAATACTTGATAATAGTACATCTAGTTATTTATAATTCACTCATATCAGTCCTTAATCTTCACGTAACACTAACTTAAACTTTTCTACTATCATGCAAAAGGCTCAAATGTTGGTATACTACCATAAACTGAATGAAAATTATACACGTTTAAATCATTTGAGTTTTAATTAAGATAAATTCATAATTAAGAGTGTTTGCAAGGGAAACAATATCTTAAAAATATCTTTGATAACGTTATATATCTTTGATAAAAAGTTAATTTCGAAACTACTATTTCTTATAGAGAAATAATTTCTCACTAAAGAATGTGTAATTACGACTTTAGTCATGAATGAAGCTTATGTGACTAAAACATATTCAATTTCTATCCTTTTTTATGGAATATTGACAAAGAGACCGTTGACGTGACACTATAAAAATTTAAAGAAAGTGTAATGTATATAAAATCGAAAGTAACTAGAAACTTTAATGATTTGTTATGTATAATTTGGAGGTCGTTCGATTAAAAATTAAATAAGCACAATCGATTTATTTTTCACTGATGATAAAAAGAAGAATTATTAGCAAAGAGTACCAAAATCTAACAGACAATTTATTAAATTTACTTCTTAAAGACAGAAAATATTTAGCAACACCCATTATTCATCCGTTCTTAAATTCTTTCTTACAGTGTTTTTTCTCACAATAATTGAGTCTATGATCCAAACTGAAGCTTATTACTTAAATAGAATATTGAACAACTTTACAAGCAAGATTAGAGATCTTCATAGAAGTACTTTGTAAAATCTTCCACATGGTCTTCTAAAAGACATAGAAGAACAGCCAGTGAGCCTTCTTGATCATCGCTACCGCGAAGCAAACAAGCGTCACCATCGATTTCATAGTATCCCGGCCCCCAGTAAATCTCTTTTCCCCATCCAAAATCTTTTCCCTCAAATGGCAAGTTCACCCAGTTCGTCAGTGAAATATTAGGGTTTCCAAGCAAATTCCCTCCAATTTTGGAGGATTTGTAGGAGAATTGAAACTTAGTCAACTCCGATTCATTCTTCAAAAAATCAATGGCGGACCACACGTAATCGTCCGTTACTTTCTCGATTGCTCCTCGGATTTTTCTTGCTCCGTAACTTGAAGGTTGAGACATCAAATCATCGGCAAGACATGTAGCTGCTATGTCGAAAACTGCGTTGCCAAAGTACCCCGACGGGAATGGCTGTCGAATACGGCTTCGCGAATCAATAACGATGAGAAATGACGTTGGCTGCCCGATTTCGTGCTTCCTTGCCCTAATTGAGCACTTCCAAATATGTGCAGCCACGGACTCGTATCGAGTATAAGGTCGATCACATTCAACCGGACTCTGATTATTCGCCATCTTCTTTAATTTCTCGACTTGGCTTTTTTCAAGCCCTAGCCTGACCACTGTTGTTTTCATTTTGCTCACTTGTTCAGCACTTGGTGGTTTTAACAAGAACGGAAGATTACCGAAATCTTTGGAGTGATCAAAGCGTGGCACAGCCGATGGAGGTTCTCCAGCCCTAAAGACCTTCCTATCCAAAACCGGCGCGGTTTGTAACGACTCCCCTCTCGCCAACCTCGCCCATTCCGCAACAAAGTGTGCCCCACTTTTCCCATCGGCGACGACGTGTGACATCGCGAAGCTTAGGCTAATTCCGCCGCACTCGAATTTCGTGACTTGCGCTACCATGAGAGGCACTTCATCGATAGGGACACTATTGTCTATAGGTGGGAGAAGGAATTGGTCAAATTTTGGTGAGGGAGTGAAGTCACCGAAATCGACAAGCTTGGCGTTCAACTCTGCGGCAACAAACACCGCGCCCTTTCTGTTGCAATCGAGCTCGAATCTACCGCCGCCAATGGAGCGCAAACGTCCTGCAACGGGGTAGAAAGGCACTAACACCTTGCTTAATGAAGTTTCAAGGGTGTGGATAATGGCCGGCCAGCTTGTGTTTGGTTTACGGTAGAAATAAATCATCTTTTCATGATTGGTAAAACCAATTTGATCCCACTCGGATAAGGATTGACACCCACTCCAAGTTGGCTCCGCCGGCGTAACAATGTGATTAACTTTGATATGAACTTCCATTTTGTGTATGATAAAAGGAAGGGAGGGAGAGAGCGAGTTGGATATGATGAGTACGAGTCCTCGGAATCTAGTATAATATTTATAATTTCCACCATGACTTTACATTTTACAATGTGTAACATATGTTCTACATCAAACGTCAAACTTACCTACCAAAATAGTGGGGAAGACTAATATTTAATAGTAGTCACATAAACCTCGTATTCAACTTTATTATTAAGGACCACAGGTGGTGGTCACAACATGATCGAAAGTAAATCATATACCAACTCTCAGGTTTAAATTGCGACATATAAAATATTTAATTCTTTTTTACGTTAGAAAAATTATGTTCAACCTTCTCTTTAAGCTTGAAGAATGTTTGTTAATATCAAGATCCTTATCATCATACTTATACTGAGTTGGGGTTTAAGGATATCATTGATTCTATTATTACTAAAAAAGAAAAAAAAACTTTATTATTAAAAGATATCTTGTGGTTGAAACATGTTGCTTTTCCACTTTGCGTAACATTTTGAAATATATATATATATATATTCATAAACTTTATTATTAGGGACCACATGTAGTAATCGCATGATCATAAGAAAATCTTACACCAACTCTCAGGTTTGAATTGTGGGATACGTAATTTTAGTCTTTTTTTTGATAAATAGACAACGCAACAAATAGAAATAGATCGTGTTGTGTGAGTGATAAAACCGATTTGATCCCACTCGGAAAAGGATTGACCCTATCTCCAAGTTGGTTTTGCTGGTGTTACAATGTGATTAAGTTTGACGTATAGTATTATTCATTTATTAAACATGTCCGAAAGTTTTATTAATACAAACATGACCCGTTTATTATAAATTATAATATCTAAAAACAAGTTTAATCAAGTTAATAGTCTAACGGTAATTTAATATCTAACTTTATTAAAAAATAAAGAGTAAAAAACTGTTACAATTTGGAAACATGCGGGTAAAATTCTTGACGTAAAAAAAAAAAAAAAAAAGATAAAAGTAACTGCAACTGACATTGAAAGCATCGAAAGGATAAAGTCAGCAAATTAATAAAGGAAACGATAACGATGAGATCGCAATCCAATCCTTTATCTCGTACTGCTGGTACATTTGAGTTTACCTAAAAGACCACAGTACCTTAATTATAAAAAGCCTTGAATTAATGTGTGTATATGTCTATATTATATAATTCCGTTGGTTTATTTTAAATAGATTATAGGATATCTATCAACCCCTTGATTTGTTTACCAAAAAAAAAAAGATTGAGGAGAATCGACAAATTAGAAAAATGAACACTTCAAAGTCATTCATCTTTATTCTTTCATATCTCATTGGTAGGTACTAAAGCGCACACACACACGAGAAAAACACCATACGAAAAAGATCACACAAACTTTTCAAAACTTGTTGAGATCACTTAAAATACTTGATGATAGGACATCTAGTAATTTATTCACTCACAAATGTCATACATATATAGGTCTATCAGTCATTAATTTCTGAGCATCGAGAGAATCAGAAAATAAAACTATGACTACTCCATTTTTTTTTTTTTTAGAAAAAGATTCACATTGTGTTTGATAGACCATTTCAAATCTAAAAAATTTATTTCATTCAAATTCAAATCTTTTTTTTTTCATTTTTTTTAAAAAGAGAAATGCCAGATTCACTCTTTTTATCACTCTATTTATCACTTGCTAGCCCTCTTTTTTTTTTTTTTTTTTTTTTTTTTTTTTTTTGCATTCCTTTTTCCATTTTCTTAAAAGAAACAAACAATAAACTACAAAGCTACATCCTTTATCAACTCCGCGGCAATGAAAACCGCACCCTTTTTGTTGCAATCGAGTTCGAATCGATCGCCTCCAATGGAGCGCAAACATCCCACAATGGGGTAGGAGGGAGGGAGTGTATGTGTGCGAAGAAATAGCTTTATAAAATTTATGAAACAGTTACTATAGTTTTATAAAATTTTTAAAATACGAGTATTTGACTATTATAATAAAAGAAAATTAGGGTGGGTGGTTTTTTTATTCAGCAAAATGTCCATTTGTCATTTTTTAATATTTAGTTAATTCATAATTGATTATGGTCAACGTGTGATTAATTATGAAATTTGGTGATTTACGTTATGATTAATCACTGATGGTCATTTAAGAAAATTGATTGACGACTTAAAAAAAAAAAAACCATTTAACTAATTTATAAAAATTTCAGTCATTTGTTAAAAAACTTCTTAAAAAAAAAAGCTATATAGCTACAAATCCCTAATCTTTATGGTAAAACTTTCATGATGAAGATGATTGCTCAATTGCAATATATGCATATGTTTGAGATGGTTTAATAATTTGTATATATTAAACATGGTGAAAATGCATGTTAATATGTCGTGTTTGTGCAGTTGAATACGAAAAAAACCCTACAAATTTGAGATCTTAATCCACCCAAGGCATTGTTCACGTACACTGTATGCTCCATTTGTTTTTTGCTTTTAATGTAGAGTAGAAATAGCTAAGATATATTATGAGGCTCTCCAAGTGTCACCTCATTTTCAAAATGTAGTAATAAAAAATTATGAAACTATCCAAATACTACCCTCCAAACTCTCAGGAATAGTTCTTTTTTTTTTTTTTTTTTTTGTTCTTGTTCTATAAAGAATCACTAAATATATATGAATTAATCCCTTAACACCCTTAATTACTCCCATTTCCTCACAGATCCTCTGTTTCTGAAACATTGGAAGATACTATTTTCATTTCGAACCTCCGATTTCTCAAATGCCCTTATCCGTTGCTTTCTCCTTATGGTCAACCCCACTCGTGACAAAGCCCACAAATAATTCATATCTGACATTTTTAATTTGACATAAGATTTTTTATTCAGGAATCATGACTACTTTGAGAGGTTCTTGAAGTTGATTCTTATAATTATTGAATTAAGATGATCTAACTTTAGGATTCTTATAATGAGGCTTCTTTAGGATTTATTGTTTTCAAGATCAGCAAACTTTTTTTTTTTTTTTTTTCTAGATTCTTACTAGTATGTGATATCTTTTCTATTTTTTTCTTGAGCAGATCTGATCCTTTTTTCCCATTATATATATATATATATATGGTTGAACTACGAGTTTCATTGAAAAATTTCAGTTCACATGGGTGCTTTACCTTCACTATTATCGCCACCTTTTTTTTTTTTTTTTAAATGTCATTTTAACTAGTAAATAGATGTCCTTTTACATCATTTAAAAAAAGTTTAGGGAGCTTTTTATCATAAAAAGGTAAGAGCCAAATCGTTACTTCGTAAAAACATTGAAGACCAACCAAGCAATTTACATTTAGTGCATGTTTGGTGCATTCACTCCAACTAAACAATTTCAATTGTTTTTTCCCCCTTCAAAATAGTAACTTAGTTTCACTAATCAAATCTTAAACTCGAACTTAAAAATTCAAACTTTAAGGGTGTGTTTGGAATATCAGTTCAAGTTGAAATTTTTATATTAGAGTTCGTTGACTTTTTAAAAACTAGTTAAGAAATTTATTGACTTTTCATAAAAAGATTTTTTTTTAAAAATGAGTTGAAATTTTTAGGTTAAAACTTGAGTTACAAACAAAACATAAAATGTCAAATAATGTTAGAGAATATCGGTAATATTTAACATCACTCACTAATAGAGATGACTAATGGGACACACTTCTTTGTTAATGTGATATTGAACATCACTAATGTATTTTTCTAAAAAGTCCATAACTTGGTTTTCTCAAATCGAAATCATGTGATTATCAAGTTTTTTATATTTTTTCTTCAAACAGATGTGTAATTTCAAAATCCAACTCTAATTAAAATAATTTCAGAATTTGAATATAAAGGCCCATTAACGGCATCATTGGAGATGGTAAGGCATTGTTTTGATTTTAAAATCCCAACTCTATTTTAAACTTTCACTCTATTCTATTTTCAAAAAATTTAAATTTTAAAAGTCTATAACTTTTTCATTTTAAATCGGAATGAGATGATTTTTATGTCAAAATGCTCATAACGATGTAAAGACCCAAACAATATCCATTTTACATATTTTTGCTAAATATATTTCAAATTTATATAATTGAAGCTATTATAATTAGGATAATGATCTCTGTAGAAGATAATCTTTCAAGTCAGTCCATTTTTATGAACATCAGTTGTGATACATCATTAATGAAGCCCAATTTGAGATCGTTGTGGTTTTAAAAGAGGGACTATTTTTTATGCTTTGTTTGGGGTTTAAGTTTAACTCCAACTAAAATATACTTTTTTATCTCAATTTTTATCTCTTTTTAAATTGACAACAAAAATTATAACCAGTTAGTCAATCAATTCCAACTTAAAAATTTAATCTCCAATTTACTTATCAAACGGAGGCTCACTATAAGTAAAACTTAAAGTTAAAGTTAAAGTGTAAGAGATGTTAATCTATAAAATTTAACTTATCAAATTAAGTACGACAATACATGAGTAACTGTGTAAAATGCTATAATTTGTTTCATAATTTGTAAAATTCTATAATTTGCGTATTCTACTCAACACATTCCGTTTCTAATTTCAAATTGAGTATGTTTCATAAATAATTGACATTTATATGGATTTTCGTGTCATCAACTCAATTAATTTAATCTTTTTTTTTTTTTTATAATTTTGAACCCAAACTCAATGAAAGTGCAAGTTTAGTCAGATCATTCAAACACTTCTATTCTCTTGTTGGGAGCGTGCTTGTTATGTAACATTACGCTCCATTTTAATATCAAAATTAATTTCTAATTTTATCGAGAAATTAATCTAATTTGATCCTGAAAATTTCATGTCTGAGAACGATATTCGATATGACGCAGTATGAAGGATGAAGTTGCAGGAGAGGTTCCTGTTGCGTTTGTAGTGAGATCAAGTGGTTCATATTTTACTGAAGAGGATATCAAGCAATACATCTCAAAACAGGTAAACTTAATTTCTAGAGAGAATTTTTACATATTTTTCAAGCTGATGGAATTGTTGTATTGTTACATATATAAATGTGGCACAAATGAAAAATTACCTCATAATAAGCAAAAACATATAAATTGGTTCTGGGGAAAAAAAAAAAAAAAAAACTTAACTCACAAATATTGTTTGTTATTTTCTGCAGGTGGTGTTTTACAAAAGAATAAGACAAGTTTTCTTCATAGAAAAAATCACTAAATCTCCGTCGGGCAAAATCTTGACGAAAGACTTGAGAAATGGGCTTACCAAAGGACCAGCCTAAGCTTTCTCAATCACAGATACTTTTGAATGGTTTGTTCTTGAACCCGTTCCGGCTTGAGATTGGAGATAGAGTTTTGAAATTTACGAATTTGAGAAGTTGTGTTTTGTTAAAATGTAAATTGAAAATAAATTGTGAAATTTCAATGTATATATGTATATTACTATTGATTTTATTTTGTTTTTCTAGTCGTTAGGAAGCCAAAAACAAATATCATTTTAACTTGAAATAAGAGATTTTTAAAGTTTGAGTTTCAAAAAAAAGAAAGAAAGATAAAGAAAGACAGATGTGGATTATAATTAGAGCAGCTGGAAACCAACTTCAAAAACAGAGGTTGGGGTAGGAGCTCCCCGTGATAGTGTGTTTGGATTAACGGTTTGATTTAAATTTTTTTGAATTTCGTAAGATAAAACACTATTATGAATAAAACAGTACTGTTATTAGTGTTGTTATTTTTTTTTAACTATTTTGATCCTATCAATGAAATTAATAATGGATCGATCTTTGAAAATTTAATGAAGAAAATTAATTACATGTCTATCACTCTTAACTTGAAAATTCACAAATATAATCACACTAATACCTCCATTAAATTTAAAAATCAGTCATCAAACTAAACCTTTAAATGTACTCATGCAGTCATACTTCATAATTTTCTTTCTAAGTATCACTATTATAATAATCTAAATCTTTACATAATTTGTTGTCCTTAAAGGTAAATTAACTACTACTACATAATTAATTCAAACTTTTATAACGAAATTTTTAAAAATGATTTGACATGGTAACATTATGGCGGATAAAATTCTTTACACGCGCGCGCGCGCATATATATATATATAACAAGATAACTTTTCCGCTGCTCACATTGAAAGCATCAAAGGGATAGAATGAGTAAATTAAGAAAGGAAACCATAAGATAAGATCGCAGTTTATCCCTTGATCTCCTACTGCTGGTCGATCTGAGCTTGCCTAGAAGACCACGGTATTTGACAAACAGCATTGCATAAATATATATATATATGTAATATAATTCCGTTAGTTTACTTTAAATAGATTATAAACCCGTCGATTTGTTAATTAAAAAAAAAGATTGCGGAGAATCGACAAATTAGAAAAAAGAACATTTTAAATTTATTCATCTTTCACATTTTATAGGTTAGTACTAAACACAATATATATACTCATACAAAGGAAGATGATATACAAGCTTTTCGAAACTGGTTGAGTTAAAAACTTGATAATATAGTACATCTAGTTATTTATAATTCACTCATATCAGTTTTTAATTTTCACGTAACACTAACTTGAACTTTTCTGCTATCATGCAAAAGGCTCAAATGTTGGTATTCTATCATAAACTGAATAAAATTATACACATTCAAATCATTTGAGTTTTAATTAAGATGAATTCATAATTAAAAGTTTTCGTAAGGGAAACAATATCTTAAAAATATCTTTGATAGCGTTATATATCTTTGATAAAAAGTTAATTTCCAAACTATTTCTTATAGAGAAATAATTTCTCACTAAAGAATGTGTAATTACGACTTTAGTCATGAATGAAGCTTATGTGACTAAAACATATTCAATTTCTATCCTTTTTTATGGAACATTGACAAAGAGACCGTTAGCGTAAACTATAAAAATTTAAGAAAAGTGTAATGTATATAAAATCAAAAGTAAATAGAAACTTTAATGATATGTTATGTATAATTTAGAGGTCATTTGATTAAAAGTTAAAGAAGCACAATCGATTTATTTTTCACTGATGATAAAAAGAAGAATCATTAGCAAAGAGTACCAAAATCTAACAGACAATTTATTAAATTTACTTCTTAAAGATAGAAAACATTTAGTAGCACCCATTATTCATCCGTTCTTAAATTCTTTTTCACAGTGTTTTCTCTCACAATAATTGAGTCTATGATCCAAACTGGAGATTATTACTCAAATAGAATATTGAACAAGTTTACAAGCAAGATTAGAGATCTTCATAGAAGTACTTTGTAAAATCTTCCACATGGTCTTCTAAAAGACATAGAAGTACAGCCAGTGAGCCTTCTTGATCATCGCTATGTCGAAGCAACCAAGCATCACCGTCGATTTCATGGTATCCCGGCCCGTAGTAAATCTCTTTTCCGCATCCAAAATCCATTCCCTCAAATGGCAAGTTCACCCAATTCGCCAGTGAAATATTAGGGTTTCCAAGCAAATTCCCTCCAATTTTGGAGGATTTGTAGGAGTATTGACACTTAGTCAACTCCGATTCATTCTTCAGAAAATCGATGGCGGACCACACGTAATCGTCCGTTACTTTCTCAATTGCTCCTCGAATTTTTCTTGCTCCGTAACTTGAAGGTTGAGACATCAAATCATCGGCGTGACATGTAGCCGCTATGTCGAAAATCGCGTTGCCAAAGTACCCCGATGGCAATGGCTGTCGAATCCGGCTTCGTGAATCGATAGTGATGAGAAATGACGTTGGCTGCTCGATTTCGTGCTTCCTTGCCCTAATTAAGCACTTCCACATATTAAAAATCATTTTCAACCCCGACTCTTTTGTTTGCCATATTCTTTAATTTCTCGACTTGGCTTTTTTCAAGCCCTAGCCTGACCATTGTTGTTTTCATTTTGCTCACTTGTTCAGCACTTGGTGGTTTTAACAAGAACGGAAGATTACCGAAATCTTTGGAGTGATCAAAGCGTGGCATAGCCGATGGAGGTTCTCCAGCTCTAAAGGCCTTCCTATCCAAAACCGGCGCGGTTTGTAACGACTCCCCTCTCGTCAACCTCGCCCATTCCGCAACAAAGTGTGCCCCACTTTTCCCATCGGCGACGACGTGCGACATCGCGAAGCTTAGGCTAATTCCGCCGCACTCGAATTTCGAGACTTGCGCTACCAAAAGAGGCACTTCATCGATAAGGACGCTATAGTCTATAGGTGGGAGAAGGAATTGGTCAAATTTTGGCGAGGGAGTGAAGTCACCGAAATCGACAAGCTCGACGTTCAACTCCGCGGCAACAAAGACCGCGCCCTTTCCATTGCAATCGAGCTCTAATCTACCGCCGCCAATGGAGCGCAAACGTCCGGCAACGGGGTAGAAAGGCACTAACACCTTGCTTAATGAAGTTTCAAGGGTGTGGATAATGGCCGGCCAGCTTGTGTTTGGTTTACGGTAGAAATAAATCATCTTTTCGTGATTGGTAAAACCAATTTGATCCCACTCGGATAAGGATTGACACCCACTCCAAGTTGGCTCCGCCGGCGTAACAATGTGATTAACTTTGATATGAACTTCCATTTTGTGTATGATAAAAGGAAGGGAGGGAGGGAGCGAGTTGGATATGATGAGTACGAGTCCTTGGAACTTAGTATAATATTTATAATTTCCACCATGACTTTACATTTTACAATGTGTTACATATGTTCTACATCAAACGTCAAACTTACCTACCAAAATCGTGGGGAAGACAAATATTTAATAGTAAACACATAAACCTCATATTCAACTTTATTATTAAGGACCACAGGTCGTGGTCACAATATTTTTTTTAGTAACGATGTTTTATGTGTTTCTGAAAATATTTATTATAAGTTTCAAGAAATGAAAAATGAAAAATGAAAATGAGAAAACAATTTTATTTCATTTTCAAATTGCTTAACAAAAAATAGATATGAGTTTTTATTTTTATTTCTATTTTCTGACTTTATTTAAAATAAATATTATTTCAAAAACATTTCGAAAACAATGTAATTAAAAATCATGAGATTTTCAAAACGTTTTGAGAACAATACCAAATGAAAGCTTTATATGTTGGATTTCAACTACGAATATCATAATAAGAGTAAGGTTCCATTTAATATTTCAATTTAATTCTAATTAAATTATACTTTTTCATTTTAATTTTTATCTTTTTTTGAAAATTCAACAAAATTTATAATTAATTTAAAAAAAAATCAAACAATTTTAGTTAAATAATTTTATTTTTAACAGACGAACTAAATACATACTAAATTATTATTAATAATGTAGGAGGAAGAGAGAACAACTTTCATTCCCCAAAAATAATAAAATAAAAACGTGCCAACAACTTTCAATAGTGCGTTTTTTCTTTCCAACCTCACCATGACTTCACATTATTCAATACCCATGTGTGTAATTTTCCAAGCAAACGTCAACTCTTACCTACTACCACAGTGAGTGACTGAAATTTTAAAGTACGCATATTGAATTCGTTTTCATTTACTCTATTCTTTTTATATGATTTCAATATTATTATAAGTTTTTAGACTTACAATTTTCAAATTAGAATATAACAAGTTTAATATTTGTGTGTTGCATGGGGAAGGAAAATAAATAAATAAATTGAGTATTGTATAATAAAAGTAATTAGTTAATAGAGTGTTTGGGTTGTTAGTTTGAGTTGAAATATTTTAATTGTAATAGTAAATTTTTTTGAATTTTCAGAAACTTTTTGGGAAAAAGACAAAAACTTTTTAGGAAAAAGACAAAAAAAAGTAATTAGTTGGTTGCCAAACAAACCCTAAGATAAATATTATAATTATAATAAATATAATTTTTCTCAAAATCTCTCAATAATGAAGATACAAAATTAAAATGAAAATAGTACTAACAATAACAAAAACGAAAACAAAAGCAAAAAAATAAAAAATTCTTCTGTAGTCATACTCATTTAAAAAAAATTTAAAAAAACAAAAATAAAACAGAAAAAAGTACAAAAATCTTTAATTTCAAAAGAATCCGGAAAAACTAACCCAACAAGAAAATTATAACAAAATAAAATATATCTCATTTTCTCCTTTTTTTTTTTTACTGTTTTTTAAAAAAACCAAAAAAACAAAAAAAAAAACAAATTTTATCAGGTTATATATATGCAAAAACGTTAAAAAAGGATTTTTTAAATATAAAACAAAACAAACAAAAAAGACACACAAAAAATGCATGCAGAATCCTAAAAAATAAGGTCTTTAAAAAATAAAACAAAAGAACCAAAAAAGACAAAAAAAATCCAGAAAAAAAAAATCCGAACTAAAGATAAAAAATTTAAAATGAAAAATCGTTTAAAAATCAAAAAAAGACAAAGTAAGTGAAAGCACAATACAACAATAGATCGGAATCTAATGTCTAAAATTTTGCATCAAAAAAAATGGCAAAAACAATATTAAGGAAAAAAACAAACTCTAAATAAGGGAAAAACTGACAACACACTGTAAGAAAAAGAAAAGCAACCAAAAAAGAGGGGTAAAACGATAATTATACTGTACGGGCTATACTGTGCGGGTAGCCGACAATTTCTACATTAGGGGTAAATGGGTCAACTAACTGTACATGGAGGAAAACCAAATAAATCAGAGGGACAAAAAAGACTCTGCACTGTAGATAAAACAATAAAATATGTGAGGACAAAATCGTATTTTCACTGTATATAAACCAAAATCAGCATATGAGATAGGGTCAAAATCGACATTTTACTGTAGAAAAATAAGATATTGTACATCACTGTATAGCAAATAGTACTGTACAATACTATAACAACTGTAACAATTGTAACAAAAATTACTATACATTACTGTAACAAAGAAGCAAAAAGTAAAAAATTAAAAAAAAAAAGTAAAAAAACACTATTTATTATTGTTAAAGTAACAGTAAACAGATAACATCCTTTTGATATATTTATGTAATATATCAAAAATAATATTTAAATAATGTTTCTTGTAAAAGTGATATCCAAATTTATTTATTCAAGTTTTCCTGTAGAAGTTTTTCAATCACCATTGGAGGAGCTTTTTCATAACTCTCCATCTGGTTCAAAGCTCTCTTTCTCTCTGTTTTATTTTTAGAAGTCTCAAAGAGTTTATAACCTTCTTATTTAATATTAAAATAATAAGATGATTTTTTATCAAAATATTCACAACAATGAAAAAAAAAAAGATCTATTTTAATTTTTTTTTTTGAACATATTTTAAATTTTACACTATTTTTTATACATCAGTTCATTTTCAAAAATCATCCCCCTAAATGCATATTTCCAACTTAACTTTCAAAACTCATTCTTCAAAAGTCCTCAAAAGGGCTCTTATAGAATAACTTCTATGAGAAGTCACATTTTATTTTATGAGTTGGGGACGTACCTAAATGACATAAATTTAGAGAATACAACATGACACAAAAAGTTAACTCTAGACTAATATGATATAAAATTGAACCAAAATTAATTAAAATTTATGTAATGGTGATCAAGAGTGAAAAATTTATATTATGCTGATCAACAGATGAAACAAATGTGGTTATTTAAATAATTTTCTCTCATGCGATTTCATGGTTGATGCTCTTATGGGATTTCTTTGCTCGTGTAACCGTCTCTCCCACAAATTATAAGAAGTATACTTTCAAGCATCCTTGAATCACTCAACGAATATTCAAGCATCCATGTGTATGTCTACATGATCATATTGGACCAGTACTTTCAGGCATCAATAGAGCCACTTGAGGACTAGTGAGGACAGTCATTTCTATTGAATTTTTTAACCTTTTTTTTTTTTGGGAAAAAAATAAGTTCAAAAAAATCACAACTTTACTATTTTGAGCCCCCACTCGGTTGTATCTTTCTATATACATGGAGGCAGATTTGTTCAAGGACGATTGGGTTACAGTCCCTACTGAAACTTTTTTTTCTTTAATTTCTATCCTAAAAGTTTTATAATTTTTCCATTTTACTCAACTAAAAATTAAAATTCTCATATACTCCTCATTAAATTTTTTCCCCCAAAAAAGTTTTATGATTTTTCTTCTTTGTCGCTCTAAAATTTACAATTTCTCACACAACCCCAACAAAATGTTACCTTTTTGTTTTTATACTTTAATATTACTTAATTTTTTTTTACAAAATATTTAGTGGACGCCTCCTATTGAAATATATGTTTGACTCCACCCCTGTATATATACCATCATCAAACTTAACACTGTTCTATTTTCATTTGAAAAAAAAAATTATTAAAATAGTAAGATGGTTCCACCGGTGCTTTCAGGTTTCCTTAATGATCCAAAGGCTATAAAGGAGACTATAGATGAGGGAGGATGGTTGCATACGGGTGATATAGGGTACGTTGATGATGATGATGAAGTCTTCATTGTTGATCGATTAAAGAACTCATCAAGTACAAAGGCTTCCAAGTTGCTCCTGCTGAGCTTGAAGCCTTACTCATTTCCCACCCCTGCATTTCTAATGCTGCGGTTGTACCGTAAGTGCAGTCTATCATATACAAATACACACATATACATACATTCTATATTTAAAAGAACGAATGCTATTTTTACAGTGTATTCGTTCTTTCTCCTAAGTCATCGTATGGGGATCCAGTTACATACTACATGATTTTTTTTAGTCTTTCATGTGTTCGTCAACTAATAAATAGAATATAGTGTGTTTTATGTGTTTTACTTCAACAATTACTACACTTCATTAATCTTGTACAATCCAATGGAGCTAGACATTGCTTAAAAAAAAAAAATTAACATAAGGTTTATGACAAAAGGTGGGGGTCATATATAGGACTTGAAAGTTATATATATAGCTAGCCTATTAACAGCCGGAATGAAGTTAGAAAATTTATTTAAAAGTGGTTTCAATTAAGTTAAATCTTAATTAAGCTAAATTAGTAGTACAATAAAAAATTAAAGGGAGAGGCTAAAGAGGAGAGAATGAGTGGAAATTTATGAGCTTTTTAAAAATTTTCAATGTACCACATCGTGGGTGACTTCATCCCTGCCTATTTAGAATGGACATTTTGAAGAGAAATCTATAACATTAGAGAAAATTGTGAAAACAATCCTCATCAAATTGAGAAATGCATTTTTTAATTGTTTTTTAATACTTGCTTAGATTTTTGAGCTTTCATACATTTATAATTGGGATAATCACACAAAGATGTGCTTTTTAGAAGACAATCTTTCAAGTTACTCCATAATTATGTACGTCAGATGTGATACATCATTAATCAAACCCAATTTGTGATCGTTGTGGTTTTAAAAGAGGCACTATTTTTATGCTTTGTTTGGGATTTAAGTTTAACTTTAACTAAACTGTACTTTTTTAACTCAATTTTTCTCTTTTTCTAAAATGTTAATAAAAATTATAACTAGTTTTTAAAAAGTTAATAAACTCTAATTTAAAAATTCCATCTCAAATTAAATTAACAAACGGAGGCTTACTATAAGTAAAACTTAAAGTTAAAGTTAGAGTAATAGAGATGTTAAAGCTATAAAATTTAACTTATCAAAACAAGTTCAACAATACATGAGTAACTGTGTAAATGCTATAATTTGTGTATTCTACCCAACACATTCCGTTTCTAATTTCAAACTGAGTACGTTTCATAAATAATTGATATTTATATGATTTGTCATCTCATCAACTCAATTAATTTAATCTAAAAAATTAATTTTTTAAATTTTGAATCCAAACTCAGTAAAAGTACAAGCGTATTCATATCATTCAAACACTTCTATTCTCTTATTCGGACCGTGCTTGCTATTTAACATTATGCTCCATTTTAATATCAAAATTAATTTCTAATTTTATCGAGAAATTAATCTAGTTTGATTATGAAAATTTCAAGTCTAAAAACGATATTCAATATGACGTGGTATGAAGGATGAAGTTGCAGGAGAGGTTCCTGTTGCGTTTGTAGTGAGATCAAGTGGTTCACATGTTAACGAAGAGGATATCAAGCAATACATCTCAAAACAGGTAAACTTAATTTCTAGAGAGAATTTTTACATGTTTTTCAAGCCGATGGAACTGTTGTATTGTTACACACACATATATATATATATGTGGCACAAATGAAAAATTACCTCATAATAAGCAAAAACATATTTAAAAAAAAAAAAAACTTAACTCACAAATGTTGTTTGTTATTTTCTGCAGGTGGTGTTTTACAAAAGAGTAAGACAAGTTTTCTTCATAGAAAAAATAACTAAATCTCCTTCGGGCAAAATCTTGAGGAAAGACTTGAGAAATGGGCTTACCACAGGACTAGCCTAAGCTTCTCAATCACTAGATACTTTTGAATGGTTTGTTCTTGAACCCGTTCGGGCTTGAGATTGGAGTTAGATTTTTGAAATTTATGTATTTGAGAATTTGTGTTTTGTTGAAATGTAAATTGAAAATAAACTGTAAAATTTCAATGTATATGTATATTAATATTGATTTTGTTTTGTTTTGTTTTTCTAGTCGTTAGGAAGAAAAAACATTTTAACTTGAAATAAGAAATTTTGAGATTTTTAAAGTTTGAGTTTCAAAAAAAAAAAAAAAGAAAGAAAGATAAAGAAAGACAGATGTGGATTTTAATTGGAGCAGGCGGAAACCAACTTCAAAAACAGAGGTTGGGGTAGGAGCTCCCGTGATAGTGTGTTTGGATTAACAGCTTGATTTAAAATTTTTTTGAATTTCGTAAGATAAAACACTATTATGAATAAAATTTAAACCAAAGTAGTATCATTCAAATCCTTTAGACAAATTACGTCACGTTTATTAATGTTGTTATTTTTTTAAAAAACTATTTTGATCCTATCTATGAAATTAATGATGGATCGATTTTTGAAAATTTAATGAAGATAATTAATTACATGTCCATCACTTCTTAACTTGAAAATTCACAAAAATAATCACACTAATACCTCCATTAAATTTAAAAATCAGTCATTAAACTTAACCTTTAAATGTACTCATGCAGTCATACTTCATAATTTTTTCCTAAGTATCACTATTATAATAAGCTAAATCTTTACATTTGTTATACTTAAATGTAAATAAACTACTTCGACGTAATAAATTTAAACTTTTGTAACAAAATTTTTAAAAATGATTTGACGTGATAACATTATAGCAGAAAAAATTATTTCTTTATATATATTCACACACACAACAAGACAACTTTTGCTGCTCACATTGAAAACATCAAAACGAAAAAGTGCGCAAATTAATAAAGGAAACGGTAAAGATAAGATCGCAGTCTATCCCTTGCTCTCTTGCCGCTGGCACAATTGAGTTTATCTAGAAGACCACGGTACCTGATAAACAACCTTACACAAATATATATATCTTTATCTTATCTTAACTTAACTATAATAAAAGAATAGATGAGTAGGCACTGTTCATTTTTGGTAATCAAAAACGATTCGTTTTGGTGCCCCTCTCTCGTTTTTGTTTTCCCTTCCTTTTCTGTAACTTTTTGATTGCTTCAGCAATATGTCACTGTAGAGCACCAATGCCAACACTACAAAGCTCCACATGCACATAGGAAAACGATAAAATCTCTTTCACAAAAGTGGAAGCCACGTTTCTTTTCTTTTTTTTTTTTTTTTTAAATAAAAAAATGAAACCCATGTTTTTTTCAATGATAAAATAAAACCACGAGCTCTCCCTCCCGTAAATGTCTTTTTATTTTCATATCATCATGATAATAGCCGCATATGTTTTTGTTTTTCCCATATAAAGTTAAAGCACAAATGTTAAACAAATATTACAATGAAAAATAAATAATCACAATCTCACTTGTATCAATTCTTTTGGTAAATATTTTACTTATTATTTTCATTTTGCCTGAAGTTTTACGTAGTTTTTTTTTGTTGAAATTTTACTTGTAGTTTTAAAATAGGAATTTATGCCTACAAAAAATATAAATATATATATCGGTTTTAAAATCATTTGGTGCCTTTTCTTATTTTTCTTTTACCTTGACACCATTTTTTTTCTTTAACCTCTTTTTATTTTACTTTGTTTCATTTTTACCCTTTTTTCTTTTGTCTAAATGATTTTAGCTTATCTTTTCCTGATTTTTCACTTTTACTTCATTCTTCTTATAACTCATTTATTTTTATTTTTTATACCTTTGTTCTTCATTAGAAGCTCAACATACCATCATTTCCTCTCATAAAGATTTTTCTTTTGATATCTAATATAAACTTTATGACGAAAAAACTAATTTGTTTTTATAATCTTAATAGCTATATACTGTGGAGAATTGGAATTTAGTATTCCTACCGGAAATGGAATAATTTGTTCATGCTTCTAATTAAGTTTTCTTTTCATTTTTTCATGACAATTTATGCGTGTCTTTTTAAAATTTTCACAATAGATAAAAGGAGGTTTTTAATTATACATATTCTATTTTCTTTACTTTTGATAATATTTGTGTGACTATTTAAATTTATATGATATCAGGAAAAGTTTTTATTTCCTTTAAAAGAAATTATAACCAAATCAATTTCGTCTCTTCCCTTTTTTTGTTGGGGTGGTTCCGATTTTATTTTTTAAAAGTTGTTTGCCAAGGTTTTGGGAAAGAAGACCAATAGGCAATACTTTAATACAAATTATGAAATTATCTTATAACTTACAGTTTTTTTAAGTGTAAAACGTTTTTTTTAGGGTGATTTGTACATTATTTCTAAGATGAATACTTTTAATTGAAAATAAATCTAAATTATTTTTTAATTCTCATCTTATGATGTAGTCAATTATGTTCTACATGTTTATTTTTATGTATCGCAACTGCTAATTCATTTCAGATTCTTAATTTAAAATTGGTTTATTTAATTTCAAAATGGTATACAAAGCGAAAGTTAAAGTAAAAATAAATAAATAAATATAATGAAGAAGAACCTCTTAGTTTATATATATATATATTATATGTTTTTGAACGGTATATATATATATATTATATGTAATTATTTTATGTATTTTAATAATAAATATTATGATATTTTTATTGGTATGTATAAAGATAGAAACAGGTCGTTTCAGTTTCTCTTCAAGCTAAGTTTTATAATAAAGCGCTTACTTCACGTGATAATAATTTTGAAAATGTATTAACACATATACAGAGAGACATAATTATTACATTCTCTCTTTTAGGTTTGGTTGATCCTTTTCTTTCCTCTTCAATCACAAAGAAAGAGAGAGAAAACGTTTTCTTTATACACACATGGATATATATTTATATATATATACATATATATAATATTTTAGAGTATTGAGTTTCCTCTTTTGCTTTAGAAAGTTTCGTTTAAACAACAGAAAAAAGAGTTCTTTTTGATTGTGAGCTAATATGCATTCAAGTTTCAAAACAAAGTCAATAGAATTCTTTCATTTTGGAATTTCATTTTTGCTTTTATGTCATTTTGCCATTATTTTCGGGCATATTTATGTAAAATTTGTGTTTGGATCGAGTTTTCTTGTTTAGAAATTTCCTGCTTTTGTCTGCTTTTGGAATGATCATCCGTCCTAATGTAGTTTTAGGAGCTCTAGGCATATCCAATATTGTTTAGGATAACGTCTACTATAACTTATCATATGAGAACTTAGGTTTATGAATATATTAGCATTTCATCTATACTTATTTTTGCTGCAAAATTTTGAATAAGTAGGTATAAATGTTGCCGCTAGCATATTGTTCTACAGCTAAAAATATTTATAAAAATAAACTATTTTGTTTTTTTTAAACTTTGTTTGCAGATGCATATGTGTATGTGACTCTATATATAAATTAAAATGTGTGTAAAACATTCATATTGACTCTTTTTTTATTTACCTTTTATTTTACTATCATATTTTCAAAATGTTTTTAGTTTTCTTTTTCTAATCATTTTTTTCTTATTGCAATGTTTTATTTTTTGTATAGCCAACAATGAGATTAAAACTTTTTTTGAGATAACAAAATGCAACCCTATATGTTTTGAAAACAAAAACAAAAAACAAAAAACAAATAAGTTGTATGTTATTATCTTATTTATTAGAATGTTTGATTTTGTTATTATTGTGTATTTTATGATTGTATCATGAAGTTTAACTCTTCAACTTTGTTTATTAATCTGTATTTTTTTATAATCTCTAGAAAATATTTCTTCATACTAAACACTATAAAAATTTTCATCACGACTCCACACGTGCAACGCACGATTCCAAACTATTATATATATATATATGTAATATAATTCCATTCGTTTACTTTAAATAGATTATTAACCCGTCGATTTGTTAATTAAAAAAAAAGATTGCGGAGAATCGACAAATTAGAAAAAAGAACTTTCATCTTTCACATTTTATACGTTGGTACTACTCCATATATATTCATACAAAAAAAGATGAGAAACAAACTTTTCGAAACTGGTTAGGTTGATACTTTTGAATGGTTTGTTCTTGAACCCGTTCCAGCTTGAGATTGGAGATAGAATTTTGAAATTTACGTATTTGAGAAGTTGCGTTTTGTTAAAATGTAAATTGAAAATAAATTGTGAAATTTCAATGTATATGTATATTAATATTGATTTTGTTTTGTTTTCCTAGTCGTTAGGAAGCCAAAAACAAATATCATTTTTATTTGAAATAAGAAACTTAGAGATTTTTAAAGTTTGAGTTTCAAAAAAAAAAAATAATAAATAAAGACAGATGTGGATTATAATTGGAGCAGATGGAAACCAACTTCAAAAACAGAGGTCGGGTAGGAGCTCCCCCTGATAGTGTGTTTGGATTAACGATTTGATTTAAATTTTTTTGAATTTTGTAAGATAAAACACTATTATGAATAAAACAGTACTATTATTAGTGTTGTTATTTTGTTAACTATTTTAATCCTATCGATGAAATTAATGATGGATCGATATTTGAAAATTTAATGAAGAAAATTAATTACATGTCTATCACTCTTAACTTGAAAATTCACAAATATAATCACACTAATACCTCCATTAAATTTAAAAATCAGTCATTAAACTTAACATTTAAATGTACTCATGCAGTCATACTTCATAATTTTCTTTCTAAGTATCACTATTATAATAATCTAAATCTTTACATAATTTGTTGTCCTTAAATGTAAATTAACTACTACTACATAATTAATTCAAACTTTTATAACGAAATTTTTAAAAATGATTTGTCGTGGTAACATTATGGCGGATAAAATTCTTTACACACACACATATATATATGTAACAAGATAACTTTTCCGCTGCTCACATTGAAAGCATCAAAGGAATAGAATGAGTAAATTAAGAAAGGAAACCAGAAGATAAGATCGCAGTTTATCCCTTGATCTCCTACTGCTGGTACATCTGAGCTTGCCTAGAAGACCACGGTATTTGACAAACAGCATTGCATAAATATATATATATATATATATATGTAATATAATTCCGTTAGTTTACTTTAAATAGATTATAAACCCGTCGATTTGTTAATTAAAAAAAAAGATTGCGGAGAATCGACAAATTAGAAAAAAGAACATTTTAAATTTATTCATCTTTCACATTTTATAGGTTAGTACTAAACACAATATATATATATTCATACAAAAGAAGATGATATACAAGCTTTTCGAAACTGGTTGAGTTAAAAACTTGATAATATAGTACATCTAGTTATTTATAATTCACTCATATCGGTCCTTAATTTTCACGTAACACTAACTCGAACTTTTCTACTATCATGCAAAAGGCTCAAATGTTGGTATACTATCATAAACTGAATAAAATTATACACATTCAAATCATTTGAGTTTTAATTAAGATGAATTCATAATTAAAAGTTTTTGCAAGGGAAACAATATCTTAAAAATATCTTTGATAACGTTATATATCTTTGATAAAAAGTTAATTTCCAAACTATTTCTTATAGAGAAATAATTTCTCACTAAAGAATGTATAATTACGACTTTAGTCATGAATGAAGTTTATGTGACTAAAACATATTCAATTTCTGTCCTTTTTTATGGAACATTGACAAAGAGACCGTTGGCGTAACACTATAAAAATTTAAGAAAAGTGTAATGTATATAAAATCAAAAGTAATTAGAGACTTTAATGATATGTTATGTATAATTTGGAGGTCATTCGATTAAAAGTTAAAGAAGCACAATCGATTTATTTTTCACTGATGATAAAAAGAAGAATCATCAGCAAAGAGTACCAAAATCTAACAGACAATTTATTAAATTTACTTCTTAAAGATAGAAAATATTTAGTAGCACCCATTATTCATCCGTTCTTAAATTCTTTCTTACAGTGTTTTCTCTCACAATAATTGAGTCTATGATCCAAACTGGAGCTTATTACTTAAATAGAATATTGAACAAGTTTACAAGCAAGATTAGAGATCTTCATAGAAGTACTTTGTAAAATCTTCCACATGGTCTTCTAAAAGACATAGAAGTACAGCCAGTGAGCCTTCTTGATCATCGCTATCGCGAAGCAACCAAGCATCACCGTCGATTTCATGGTATCCCGGCCCGTAGTAAATCTCTTTTCCACATCCAAAATCCATTCCCTCAAATGGCAAGTTCACCCAGTTCGCCAGTGAAATATTAGGGTTTCCAAGTAAATTCCCTCCTCCAATTTTGGAGGATTTGTAGGAGTATTGAAACTTAGTCAACTCCGATTCATTCTTCAGAAAATCGATGGCGGACCACACGTAATCGTCCGTTACTTTCTCAATTGCTCCTCGGATTTTTCTCGCTCCGTAACTTGAAGGTTGAGACATCAAATCATCGGCGTGACATGTAGCCGCTATGTCAAAAATCGCGTTGCCAAAGTACCCCGAAGGCAATGGCTGTCGAATCCGACTTCGTGAATCGATAGTGATGAGAAATGATGTTGGCTGCTCGACTTCGTGCTTCCTTGCCCTAATTGAGCACTTCCACATATGTGCAGCCACGGACTCGTATCGAGTATAAGGTCTAGCATTTTCAACCCGACTCTGATTATTTGCCATCTTCTTTAATTTCTCGACTTGGCTTTTTTCAAGCCCTAGCCTGACCATTGTTGTTTTCATTTTGCTCACTTGTTCAGCACTTGGTGGTTTTAACAAGAACGGAAGATTACCGAAATCTTTGGAGTGATCAAAGCGTGGCACAGCCGATGGAGGTTCTCCAGCTCTAAAGGCCTTCCTATCCAAAACCGGCGTGGTTTGTAACGACTCCCCTCTCGCCAACCTCACCCATTCCGCAACAAAGTGTACCCCACTTTTCCCATCGGCGACGACGTGCGACATCGCGAAGCTTAGGCTAATTCCGCCGCACTCGAATTTCGTGACTTGCACTACCAAAAGAGGCACTTCATCGATGGGGACGCTATAGTCTATAGGTGGGAGAAGGAATTGGTCAAATTTTGGCGAGGGAGTGAAGTCACCGAAATTGACAAGTTTGGCGTTCAACTCTGCGGCAACAAAAACCGCGCCCTTTCCGTTGCAATCGAGCTCGAATCTACCGCCGCCAATGGAGCGCAAACGTCCGGCAACGGGGTAGAAAGGCACTAACACCTTGCTTAATGAACTTTCAAGGGTGTGGATAATGGCCGGCCAGCTTTTGTTTGGTTTACGGTAGAAATAAATCATCTTTTCGTGATTGGTAAAACCAATTTGATCCCACTCGGATAAAGATTGACACCCACGCCAAGTTGGCTCCGCCGGCGTAACAATGTGATTAACTTTGATATGAACTTCCATTTTGTGTATGATAAAAGGAAGGGAGGGAGGGAGGGAGAGAGCGAGTTGGATATGATGAGTACGAGTCCTCGGAATCTAGTATAATATTTATAATTTCCACCATGACTTTACATTTTACAATGTGTTACATATGTTCTACATCTAACGTCCAACTTACCTACCAAAATAGTGGGGAAGACTAATATTTAATAGTAATCACATAAACCTTGTGTTCAACTTTATTATTAAGGACCACAGGTGGTGGTCACAATATTTTTTTAGTAACGATGTTTTATGTGTTTCTGAAAATATTTATTATAAGTTTCAAAAAATGAAAAATAAAAAATGAAAATGAGAAAACAATTTTATTTCATTTCAAATTTCTTAACAAAAAATAAATACGAGTTTTTGTTTTTATTTTTATTTTCTGACTTTATTTAAAATAAATATTATTTCAAAGCCATTTTGAAAACAATTTAATTAAAAACCATGAGATTTTCAAAACGTTTTGAGAAAAATACCAAATGAAAGCTTTATATGTTGGATTTCAACCACGAATATCATAATAAGAGTAAGGTTCCATTTATTATTTTAATTTAATTCTAATTAAATTATACTTTTTGATTTTAATTTTTACCTTTGTTGAAAATTCAACAAAATTTATAATTAGTTTTTAAAAAATTAAACAATTTTAATTAAAAAAATTTATTTTTTAACAGACGAACTAAATACATACTAAATTATTATTAATAATGCTAAATTATTATTAATAATGTAGGAAGAAGAGAGAACAACTTTCATTCCCCAAATATAATAAAATAAAAACGTGCCAACAACTTTCAATGATAATATAAAGTCCTTATCCAACCACGTCATGACTTCACATTATTCAATACCAATGCGCGTAATTTTCCAAGCAAACGTCAACTCTTACCTGCTACCACAGTGAGTGACTGAAATTTTAAAGTACGCATATTGAATTCGTATTCATTTACTCTATTCTTGTTATATGATTTCAATATTAATATAAGTTTTTTGACTTAGGGGTGTTTGGTGTACTCATGCAGGTATCACTATTATAATAAGCTAAATCTTTACATTTGTTATACTTAAATGTAAACAAACTACTACGACATAATAAATTTAAACTTCTGTAACAAATGTTTTAAAAATGATTTGACGTGATAAAATTCTTTCTTTATATATATACACACACACTACAAGACAACTTTTGCTGCTCACATTGAAAGCATCAAAACGAAAAAGTGAGCAAATTAATAAAGTAAACGGTAAAGATAAGATCGCAGTCTATCCCTTGTCCTCTTGCTGCTGGCACAATTGAGTTTATTTAGAAGACCACAGTACCTGATAAACAGCCTTACATAAATATATATATATATGTAATATAATTCCGTTAGTTTACTTTAAATATATTATTAACCCGTCGATTTGTTAATTAAAAAAAATTGCGGAGAATCGACAAATTAGAAAAAAGAACTTTCATCTTTCACATTTTATACGTTGATACTACTCCATATATATTCATACAAAAAAAGATGAGAAACAAACTTTTCGAAACTGGTTAGGTTGATACTTTTGAATGGTTTGTTCTTGAACCCGATCCTGCTTGAGATTGGAGATAGAATTTTGAAATTTACGTATTTGAGAAGTTGCGTTCTGTTAAAATGTAAATTGAAAATAAATTATGAAATTTCAATATATATGTATATTAATATTGATTTTGTTTTGTTTTTCTAGTCGTTAAGAAGGCAAAAACAAATATCATTTTAACTTGAAATAAGAAACAAAAGAAAGAAAGATAAAGAAAAACAGATGTGGATTATAATTGGAGCAGATGGAAACCAACTTCAAAAACAGAGGTTGGGTAGGAGCTCCCCATGATAGTGTCTTTGGATTAACGGTTTGATTTAATTTTTTTGAATTTTGTAAGATAAAACACTATTATAAATAAAACATTACTATTATTAGTGCTGTTATTTTTTTTTTTTAGTTATTTTGATCATATCAATGAAATCAATGATGGATCCATCTTTGAAAATTTAATGAAGAAAATTAATTACATGTCTATCACTCTTAACTCGAAAATTCACAAATATAATCACACTAATACCTCCATTAAATTTAAAAATCAGTCATTAAACTTAACCTTTAAATGCAGTCATACTTCATAATTTTTTTTCTAAGTATCACTATTAGAATAATCTAGATCTTTACATAATTTGTTGTCCTTAAATGTAAATTAACTACTACTACATAATTAATTCAAACTTTTATAACGAAATTTTTAAAAATGATTTGACGTGGTAACATTATGGCGGATAAAATTCTTTACACACACATATATACATATATAACAAGATTACTTTTCCGCTGCTTACATTGAAAGCATCAAAGGGATAGAATGAGTAAATTAAGAAAGGAAACCATGAGATAAGATCGCAGTTTATCCCTTGATCTCCTACTGCTAGTACATCTGAGCTTGCCTAGAAGACCACGGTATTTGACAAACAGCATTGCATTAATATATATATATATATATGTTACATAATTCCGTTAGTTTACTTTAAATAGATTATAAACCCGTCGATTTGTTAATTTAAAAAAAAGATTGCGGAGAATCGACAAATTAGAAAAAAGAACTTTTTAAGTTTATTCATCTTTCACATTTTATAGGTTATTACTAAACTATATATATATTCATACAAAAGAAGATGATATACAAGCTTTTCGAAATTGGTTGAGTCACTTAAATACTTGATAATAGTACATCTAGTTATTTATAATTCACTCATATCAGTCCTTAATCTTCACGTAACACTAACTTAAACTTTTCTACTATCATGCAAAAGGCTCAAATGTTGGTATACTACCATAAACTGAATGAAAATTATACACGTTTAAATCATTTGAGTTTTAATTAAGATAAATTCATAATTAAGAGTTTTTGCAAGGGAAACAATATCTTAAAAATATCTTTGATAACGTTATATATCTTTGATAAAAAGTTAATTTCGAAACTACTATTTCTTATAGAGAAATAATTTCTCACTAAAGAATGTGTAATTACGATTTTAGTCATGAATGAAGCTTATGTGACTAAAACATTTTCAATTTCTATCCTTTTTTATGGAATATTGACAAAGAGACCGTTGACGTGACACTATAAAAATTTAAAGAAAGTGTAATGTATATAAAATCGAAAGTAACTAGAAACTTTAATGATTTGTTATGTATAATTTGGAGGTCGTTCGATTAAAAGTTAAATAAGCACAATCGATTTATTTTTCACTGATGATAAAAAGAAGAATTATTAGCAAAGAGTACCAAAATCTAACAGACAATTTATTAAATTTACTTCTTAAAGACAGAAAATATTTAGCAACACCCATTAATTATTCATCCGTTCTTAAATTCTTTCTTACAGTGTTTTTTCTCACAATAATTGAGTCTATGATCCAAACTGAAGCTTATTACTTAAATAGAATATTGAACAACTTTACAAGCAAGATTAGAGATCTTCATAGAAGTACTTTGTAAAATCTTCCACATGGTCTTCTAAAAGACATAGAAGAACAGCCAGTGAGCCTTCTTGATCATCGCTACCACGAAGCAAACAAGCGTCACCATCGATTTCATAGTATCCCGGCCCCCAGTAAATCTCTTTTCCCCATCCAAAATCCATTCCCTCAAATGGCAAGTTCACCAAGTTCACCAGCGAAATATTAGGGTTTCCAAGCAAATTCCCTCCTCCAATTTTGGAGGATTTGTAGGAGTATTGAAACTTAGTCAACTCCGATTCATTCTTTAGAAAATCAATGGCGGACCACACGTAATCGTCCGTTACTTTCTCAATTGCTCCTCGGATTTTTCTCGCTCCGTAACTTGAAGGTTGAGACATCAAATCATCGGCGTGACATGTAGCCGCTATGTCAAAAATCGCATTGCCAAAGTACCCCGATGGCAATGGCTGTCGAATACGGCTTCGTGAATCGATAACGATGAGAAATGACGTTGGCTGCCCGATTTCGTGCTTCCTTGCCCTAATGGAGCACTTCCAAATATGTGCAGCCACGGACTCGTATCGAGTATAAGGTCTAGCACATTCGACCCGACTCTGATTATTCGCCATCTTCTTTAATTTCTCGACTTGGCCTTTGTCAAGCCCTAGCCTGACCATTGTTGTTTTCATTTTGCTCACTTGTTCAGCACTTGGTGGTTTTAACAAGAACGGAAGATTACCGAAATCTTTGGAGTGATCAAAGCGTGGCACAGCTGATGGAGGTTCTCCAGCTCTAAAGGCCTTCCTATCCAAAACCGGCGCGGTTTGTAAAAACTCCCCTCTCGCCAACCTTGCCCATTCCGCAACAAAGTGTGCCACACTTTTCCCATCGACGACGACGTGCGACATCGCGAAGCTTAGGCTAATTCCGCCGCACTCGAATTTCGTGACTTGCGCTACCAAAAGAGGCACTTCATCGATAGGGACGCTATAGTCTATAGGTGGGAGAAGGAATTGGTCAAATTTTGGCGAGGGAGTGAAGTCACCGAAATCAACAAGCTCGACGTTCAACTCTGCGGCAACAAAGACCGCGCCCTTTCCATTGCAATCGAGCTCGAATCTACTGCCGCCAATGGAGCGCAAACGTCCAGCAACGGGGTAGAAAGGCACTAACACCTTGCTTAATGAAGTTTCAAGGGTGTGGATAATGGCCGGCCAGCTTGTGTTTGGTTTACGGTAGAAATAAATCGTGTTTGAGTGATTGGTAGAACCAATTTGATCCCACTCGGATAAGGGTTGACACCCGCTCCAAGTTGGTTCCGCTGGTGTGACCATGTGACTAACTTTGATATTAACTTCCATTTTGTGCATGATAAAAGGAAGGAAAGGAGGGAGAGAAGGGAGAGAGAGAGAGAGAGAGAGTTGGATATGATGAGTACGAGTCCTCAGAATCTAGTATAAGATTTATAATTTCCACCATGACTTTACATTTTAGAATGTGTTACATATGTTCTACATCAAACGTCAAATCTTACCTACCAAAATAATGGGGAAGACTGAAATTTAATAGTAATCACATAAACCTCCTGTTCAACTTTATTATTAAGGACCACATGTGGTGGTCACAATATGATCGCAAGTAAATCATATATAGACTCTCAGGTTTAAATCGTCACGTATGTAATATTTAATTCTTTTTTATATTAAAAAAATTATGTATAACCTGCTCTTTAAGCTTGAAGAATGTTTGTTAATATCAAGATCCTTATCATCATACTTATACTCAATTGGGGTTTAAGGATATCATTGATCCTATTATTACTAAAAAAGAAAAAAAAAAACTTTATTATTGAAAGATATCTTGTGGTTGAAACATGTTGCTTTTCCACTTTGCGTAACATTTTGAAAAAAAAAAATGTATTCATAAACTTTATTATTAGGGACCACATGTAGTGGTCGCATGATCATAAGAAAATCTTACACCAACTCTCAGGCTTGAATTGTGGGATACGTAATTTTTAGTCTTTTTTTGATAAATAGACAACGCAACAAATAGAAATAGATCGTGTTGTGTGAGTGATAAAACCGATTTGATCCCACTTGGAAAAGGATTGACCCTATCTCCAAGTTGGTTTTGCTGGTGTCACAATGTGATTAAGTTTGACGTATAGTATTATTCATTTATTAAACGTGTCCGAAAGTTTTATTAATACAAACATGACCCGTTTATTATAAATTGTAATATCTAAAAACGAGTTTAATCGAGTTAATAGTCTAACGGTAATTTGATATCTAACTTTATTAAAAAGTAAAGAGTTCAAATTTCTCCATCTTGATTGAAGAAAAAAAAAACTGTTACAATCACTACTACAAAATGTGGATACCATGACGGTTTTTAACCGTCGTGGTAATATTTCCACGACGGTTTTCTAACCGTCGTAGAATTTTTTTAGATTCCACGACGGTTAAAAAACCGTCATGGAATGGACAAAAATAGGGCTTAAATATGGACATTTAAGAACATACCACGACGGCTTTACGCAAAAAACCGTCGTGGTAAGAAAATCTTCCACGACGGTTTCCTTGAGAAACCGCCGTGGTAGGACCCCCTATCACGACGGTTTTTTGACCGTCGTGGTAGGTAACAATGAAAAAAAAAATTTACAAATTCGTTTCATTTCCCCAAAAACATTTAAATCACAAAATCAACATTTTTTTCTGGAAAATTCCCAAATCTGTGCCTTACCCAACCAATTTAATTCAAATCTAAAACACAACCACAATGAACAATCATCGAAAATATAGGGGACGGATTTTGGCCATTTCAGATGGAATATTCCCAACTCAACAATCTACAAAATTAACATTTTGGACGGAACATTTTATCAACAACCACAATCAACAAAATCAACATTTTGGATGAAAATTTTCCAAATCCGTGTATTACCCAAGTAATATATATTACAACTTACCGGCTTGTCGAGCGTGAGTACGGGCGGAGTGTGGCGAGAGAGAGAGGGAAAGCCGCGTGAGTTCCTTGGTGGATCCGTCGGAGAATAGTGGAGGCCGCATGAGTGGTGGAGGAGGTCATCGGAGAATGGAGCCAAGAGAAAAATTTGAGAGGTAAAATAGAGAGAGGAGGCGTGGTGAGATAGAGCGAGTTTTTTGAGATTTTAAGATGGTATTTTTTTGGGTTTTAATACACGCTCCAAAAAATTAAATTTAATTCAAAAATTTTCAAAATTCCCGCCTTAGTACCTACCACGACGGTTTTTGGGGAAAACCGTCGTGGTAGAGTCCAAAAATAAAAAAATAAAAAAAATTTGTGAAAAAAGACCATTCCACGACCGTTTTTAAAAAACCGTTGTGAAAAATACGACAAAAACATGGAACGGAACAGAGTTTCCGAAAACCCTTTATCTCTTACTGCTGGTACATTTGAGTTTACCTAGAAGACCACAGTACCTTAATTATAAAAAGCCTTGAATTAATGTGTGTATATGTCTATATTATATAATTCCGTTGGTTTATTTTAAATAGATTATAGGATATCTATCAACCCGTTGATTTGTTTACCCAAAAAAAAAAAAAAAAGATTGAGGAGAATCGACAAATTAGAAAAATGAACACTTCAAATTCATTCATCTTTCATATCTCATTGGTAGTTACTAAAGCGCACACACACACACGAGAAAGACACCATACGAAAAAGATCACACAAGCTTTTCAAAACTTGTTGAGATCACTTAAAGTACTTGATAATAGGACATCTAGTAATTTATTCACTCACAAATGTCATACATATATAGCTATATCAGTTATTAATTTCTAAGTATCGAGAGAATCAGAAAATAAAACCATGAATACTCCATTTTTTTTTTTTTTTTTAGAAAAAGATTCATATTGTGTTTGATAGACCATTTCAAATCTAAAAAATTTATTTCATTCAAATTCAAATCTTTTTTTTTCTCACTTTTTTTAAAAAGAGAAATGCTAGATTCACTCTTTTTATCACTCTATTTATCACTTGCTAGCCCCCCCTTTTTTTTTGTTTTTTTGTTTTTTTGTTTTTTGTTTTTGTTTTTTTTTTTTTTTTTTTTTGCATTCGTTTTTCTATTTTCTTAAAAGAAACAAACAATAAACTACAAAACTACATCCTTTATCAACTCCGCGGCAATGAAAACCGCACCCTTTTCGTCGCAATCGAGTTCGAATCGACCCCCTCCAATGGAGGGCAAACATCCCCACAATGGGGTAGGAGGGAGGGAGTGTATGTGTGCGAAGAAATAGCTTTATAAAGTTTATAAAACAGTTACTATAATTTTATAAAATTTTTAAAATACGAGTATTTGACTATTATAATAAAAGAAAATTAGGGTAGTGGTTTTTTTAGTCACCTAATCTACTGGATGGGGTGGGCCTTCTTTTTTTTTTTTTTTTATTCAGCAAAATGTTCATTTGTCATTTTTTAATATTTAGTTAATTCGTTATTGATCATGGTCAATGCGTGATTAATCATAAAATTTGGTGATTTACGTAATGATTAATCACTGATGGCCATTTAAGAAAATTGGTTGACGATTTTAGGAGAAAAAAAAAGACCTTTTGTTAAAAAACTTCTTAAAAAAAAAAAAGTTATTTAGCTACAAATCCCTAATCTTTATGGTAAAACTTTCATGATGAAGATGATTGCTCAATTGCAATATATGCATATGTTTGAGATGGGTTAATAAGTTGTATTTATTAAACATGGTGAAAATTCATGTTAATAGATCGTGTTTGTGCAATTGGATACGAAAAAACCCTACAAATTTGAGATCTTAATCCACCCAAGGCATTGTTCACGTACACTGTATTCTCCATTTGTTGTTTGCTTTTAATGTCGAGTAGAAATAGCTAAGATATATGGGGCTCTTGAGGGTCCGTTTGGTGAATGAGTTGAATTTGAGTTGAGTTGAAATTTTTAAGTTTGAGTTGAGTTAACTTTTTAAAAAGTAGTTATAAACTTTGTTGACTTTTCAGAAAAAGACAAAAATAAAGATGAAAAAATACAGTTTAATTGAAGTTGAATTTTATTATCAAACGGACCCAAGTGTTACCTCATTTTCAAATTTTAGTAATAAAAAATTATGTAACTATCCAAATACTACCCTCCAAACTCTCAGGAATAGTTTTTAGTTTTTTTTTTTTTTTTTTTTTTTGGTTCTTGTTCTATAGAGAATCACTAAATATATATGATTTAATCCCTTAATACCCTTAATTACTCCCCTTTCCTCAAAGATCCTCCATTTCTAAAACATTGGAAGATACTATTTTCATTTCGAACCCCCGATTTCTCAAATGCCCTTATCCGTTGCTTTCTCCTTATGGTCAACCCCACTCGTGACAAAGCCCACAAATAATTCATATCTAACATTTTTAATTTGACATAAGATTTTTTATTCAGGAATCATGACTACTTTGAGAGGTTCTTGAAGTTGATTCTTATAATTATTGAATTAAGATGATCTAACTTTAGGATTCTTATAATGAGGCTTCTTTAGGATTTATTGTTTTCAAGATCAGCAAACTTTTTTTTTTTTTTTTCTAGATTCTTACTAGTATGTGATATCTTTTCTATTTTTTTCTTGAGCAGATCTGATCCTTTTTTTCCATTATATATATATATATGGTTGAACTACGAGTTTCATTGAAAAATTTCAGTTCACATGGGTGCTTTACCTTCACTATTATCGCCACCTTTTTTTTTTTTTTTTAAATGTCATTTTAACTAGTAAATAGATGTCCTTTTACATCATTTAAAAAAAGTTTAGGGAGCTTTTTATCATAAAAAGGTAAGAGCCAAATCGTTACTTCGTAAAAACATTGAAGACCAACCAAGCAATTTACATTTAGTGCATGTTTGGTGCATTCACTCCAACTAAACAATTTCAATTGTTTTTTCCCCCTTCAAAATAGTAACTTGGTTTCACTAATCAAATCTTAAACTCGAACTTAAAAATTCAAACTTTAAGGGTGTGTTTAGAATATCAGTTCAAGTTGAAATTTTTATATTAGAGTTGGTTGACTTTTTAAAAACTAGTTAAGAAATTTATTGACTTTTCATAAAAAGATTTTTTTAAAAAAATGAGTAGAAATTTTTAGGTTAAAACTTGAGTTACAAACAAAACATAAAAAGTCAAATAATATTAGAGAATATCGGTAATATTTAACATCACTCACTAATAGAGGTGAGTCCCACAACATGAGACCCACTAATGGGACACAATTCTTTGTTAATGTGATATTGAACATCACTAATGTATTTTTCTAAAAAGTCCATAACTTGGTTTTCTCAAATCGAAATCATGTGATTATCAAGTTTTTTATATTTTTTCTTCAAACAGATGTGTAATTTCAAAATCCAACTCTAATTAAGATAATTTCAGAATTTGAATATAAAGGCCCGTTAACAGCATCATTGGAGATGGTCATGAGGTATTGTTTTGATTTCAAAATCTCAACTCTATTTCAAACTTTTACTCTATTCTATTTTCAAAAAATTTAAATTTTAAAAGTTCATAACTTTTTTATTTTAAATCGGAATGAGATGATTTTCATGTCAAAATACTTATAACGATGTAAAGAACAAAACAATATCCATTTTGCATATTTTTTCTAAATATATTTCAAATTTATATAATTGAAGCTATTATAATTAGGATAATGATACAGAGATGTGCTTTTTAGAAGATAATCTTTCAAGTCACTCCATTTTTATGAACGTCAGTTGTGACACATCATTAATGAAGCCCAATTTGAGATCGTTGTGGTTTTAAAAGGGGACTATTTTTATGTTTTGTTCGGGGTTTAAGTTTAACTCCAATTAAAATATACTTTTTCATCTCAATTTTTGTCTCTTTCTAAATTGACAACAAAAATTATAACCAGTTTTAAAAAAGTCAACTAATTCCAAGTTAAAAATTTAATCTCCAATTTACTTATCAAACGGAGGCTCACTATAAGTAAAACTTAAAGTTAAAGTGTAAGAGATGTTAATCTATAAAATTTAACTTATCAAAATAAGTTCGACAATACATGAGTAACTGTGTAAAATGCTATAATTTGTTTCATAATTTGTAAAATGCTATAATTTGTGCATTCTACTCAATACATTCCGTTTCTAATTTCAAATTGAGTGTGTTTCATAAATAATTGACATTTATATGATTTGTCGTGTCATCAACTCAATTAATTTAATCTGTTTTTTTTTTTTTATAATTTTGAACCCAAACTCAATAAAAGTGCAAGTGTAGTCAGATCATTCAAACACTTCTATTCTCTTGTTGGGAGCGTGCTTGCTATGTAACATTACGCTCCATTTTAATATCAAAATTAATTTCTAATTTTATCAAGAAATTAATCTAATTTGATCCTGAAAATTTCATGTCTGAGAACGATATTCGATATGACGCAGTATGAAGGATGAAGTTGCAGGAGAGGTTCCTGTTGCGTTTGTAGTGAGGTCAAGTGGTTCATATGTTACTGAAGAGGATATCAAGCAATACATCTCAAAACAGGTAAACTTACTTTCTAGAGAGAATTTTTACATATTTTTCAAGCTGATGGAATTGCTGTATTGTTACATATATAAATGTGGCACAAATGAAAAATTACCTCATAATAAGCAAAAACATATAAATGTGGTGCTGAAAAAAAAAAAAAAAAAAAAAAAAAAAAAAAAAGACACCTAACTCACAAATGTTGTTTGTTATTTTCTGCAGGTGATGTTTTACAAAAGAATAAGACAAGTTTTCTTCATAGAAAAAATCACTAAATCTCCATCGGGCAAAATCTTGAGGAAAGACTTGAGAAATGGGCTTACCAAAGGACCAGCCTAAGCTTTCTCAATCACAGTTACTTTTGAATGGTTTGTTCTTGAACCCGTTCCGGCTTGAGATTGGAGATAGAGTTTTGAAATTTACGTATTTGAGAGGTTGTGTTTTGTTAAAATGTAAATTGAAAATAAATTGTGAAATTTCAATGTATATATGTATATTACTATTGATTTTATTTTGTTTTTCTAGTCGCTAGGAAGCCAAAAAAAAATATTATTTTAAGAGATTTTTAAAGTTTGAGTTTCAAAAAAAAAAAAAAAAGAAAGATAAAGAAAGAAAGATGTGGATTATAATTGGAGCAGGTGGAAACCAACTTCAAAAACAGAGGTTGGGGTAGGAACTCCCCGTGATAGTGTGTTTGGATTAACGGTTTGATTTAAATTTTTTTGAATTTCGTTAGATAAAACACTATTATGAATAAAACAGTACTGTTATTAGTGTTGTTATTTTTTTTTAACTATTTTGATCCTATCAATGAAATTAATGATGGATCGATCTTTGAAAATTTAATGAAGAAAATTAATTACATGTCTATCACCCTTAACTTGAAAATTCACAAATGTAATCACACTAATACCTCCATTAAATTTAAAAATCAGCCATTAAACTTAACCTTTAAATGTACTCATGCAGTCATACTTCATAATTTTTTTCTAAATATCACTATTAAATAATCTAAATCTTTACATAATTTGTTGTCCTTAAATGTAAATTAACTATTACTAGATAATTAATTCAAACTTTTATAACGAAATTTTTAAAAATGATTTGACGTGGTAACATCTTGGCGGATAAAATTCTTTACACACACATGTATATAACAAGGTAGCTTTTGAGCTGCTCACATTGAAAGCATCAAAGGATAGAATTAGTAAATTAAGAAAGGAAACCATAAGATAAGATCGCAGTTTATCCCTTGATCTCCTACTGCTGGTACATCTGAGCTTACCTAGACAACCACAGTATTTGACAAATAGCATTGCATAAATATATATATATATGTAATATAATTCCGTTAGTTTACTTTAAATAGATTATAAACCCGCTGATTTGTTAAATTAAAAAAAAGATTGTGGAGAATCGACAAATTAGAAAAAAGAACATTTTAAATTTATTCATCTTTCACATTTTATAGGTTAGTACTAAACA
>JAINRI010000619.1:0-25000 GCA_025413485.1 Ficus microcarpa
CTTCTTCGATCTCGATGGAGTCCAAGTACTATCTACCTCTTCATCACTTCTTTCCGGGTGAGCCAACCTATCAAACACGGAAGTCCGTGTTCTCTCCGTTTGTGAGTGTTGACTTTCACTTCGCCCTTGTGCTCCTAAACGTCTCCAAACTTGTCGTTGTTGCTGCCTAGCAGGTAAATCCCTTTGTTGCAGCCTTTCTGTGGAAACCTCTTTTTCACCTCGTCGGCTTCTACCACCCCTCACACTTTGCAAGTTTGTCGGTGTGGCTTGTTGGCCATTGGATGGCTGAGTTCTAGCTGGTTGTGCTCTAGCCGGTTGCGCTCTATGGAAAGTGTTGACAAACTCGGTCACCAATCCTGTCAAATTCTCCAAACCCGTCTCCAACCTATCCATACGTGTTGGAGGACGCGGAGGACGTGGTAATTGTCTACCTTTCCCTTTACTAGCACCACCTCCTTCTGTTTGAGCACCAACCGAATTGGTGGGGTTTGCACTCGACATGTTCTCGCTCTCCATCTTTTAAGAAATAAGATTCAAAATGCTGGTGAGAACCTATGGATATTAATCGCACAAGGCCCTCCTTCTAGCGCCAAAATGTTGGAGCAAAATTTCGTCCAACACCAAATAAACGTTCTTGAAACAAAACGAGATCAAACGAAAGAAATAATCAAGAACATTAAGCATGAACACAAGAACACACAAGAACCTTAAGAATAATATAGAGAAAACTAGAGTCCAGTATAATTGCCTCAAGGCTTTGTATTGAAAATTGTGTCTTGTCCTTTTCTTCTCAATTCAAGAGAATTTATAATACATTGGGAATGTAGGAGTTTAATTCTCCTATTAATTTGAGAGTTTATTCTCTCTTTAATTACAATAAACTATTCACATTCCGGTGATTTAACATATAATAAATATGGACGTTTAACGTCTTTGATATTAAATATAGACGATTGAGTTCCCTTTGTAAACTCCTATTAATTGTTGAACGTTGTCTTTTGCCGACGCTTGAACTTCTCCTTCTGACGTTCGATATATCCTTAGGAAGACTCTTACTTGAGGGTAGTCTCCTTCCCCTTAGGAAGACTTACTTGAGGGTAGTCTCCTTATGAATAAGTAGACCTCAACCTGGGTTGTCTCCTACCTTATAATTAAGTAGGCTCCTACCTAGGTTGTTTCCTACTTTATAATTAAGTAGGCTCCTACCTAGGTTGTCACCTTCCTTAGGTAGGCTCCTACCTATATTGACTTAAATAAAAATTAATTTAAATAATTTTTATATAATGACAAAAACACCATCCAACAATAAATATTCTTACATTTTGAATCTGATAGTTTCTATCCAAAACCCTTTTCCCTCACTCATTGAGTCTCCAATTTTATTATGAATAATTGCATGTAGTTTGTTTGGTTTTTGTTCAAATATAAACCAAGTGTTGTTGGGGTTTTGACAACCAAGTCTCAAAAGTAATCTCATACATGAGAAAGGAACGAGCTTTAAAAAAATAAAATAAAAATAAAAAATAAAAAACATTGAGATCATCTCCAACCGTGCATTATTGTGGAGCAAAACGCGAAAATAGCGTTGGGAATCTGCTCCAACCAAGCGCTAAACAATGCGCCAAAATGGAGTGAATGAACAACAATGGCGCAAGACTATCCCCTTTTTTTTTAATTATTAATAAAAAAAATTCATCAAACATGTTTAAAAATTTATAGTTTACCTCAATTGTATATTTTTTAACAAAATCACATCCTTTTATACAATATTTATTACAAAAATGGTTTTATTTTATTTAATTAAATTATCTTAATTATATCACTATGTTAACATTTTTACATTATTTAATGCACGAATACGTTAAAAGAAAATGTAAGTATATAGTTGTTGTAATAAAATCAGTTTTGTAAATGGAATAAAAGAAATATATCGGAAATAATCCTTTTAGAGTAAATTTGAAATAAATGAATTAGTGATGAACTTTATGTTTACAAAAGTTGTACTATTTTAATGTAAAAGTCACACTAAAATAGAGTCATACATTAGAGAAGGATAAAAATATAATGCAGGACTCCCTATGTGCTTCGCGAACACACACGTATGGTGTGAACAATGAGGTCAGCTACATTTTAAAAGACACCACCAACAATTATCAAAATCTCTACAAAGAGTTGTATAGAAATCTAAATTAATGAGTATGAACTCTGAAATCGTTTTTCCTCTATTTTTTTTCTTTAATTTTTTTTTTCCCTCAAAATTTCTTTCTTTTTTTTTGGCGCAATTCACAGGAAAGCTTCTCACATCCTGTAAATTATTTGTTGTTCAACCTAAAATAATCTTAATCGAGAAGAAGCAAATAACATTTTAAGAAGTACATTTTTACATGTTTTAAAAGTCTCTGCATATCTCCAAATTTAAACTGCCACTTTATACTTTCCATGCTAAATCATATAAAATTAATCTTACTTTCTTCTAAGGTGTTATTTCCCATTTATTAGACATATATTTGTCTTGTAATGTTCAAGTTGTTTGAGATTATAATTGCAATCTTTTTGAGGCTAGGCTAGTGCCCAGCATATTTATGGGAACATATATAGAGTCAGTCACCGGCAACTTTAAACAGTACAAAAAAAAACGTGTATTTTCAACAACTATCTAATATTATGTATTATATAATTTATGGGGTTGGTAATTAGCTTAATTTTTCTTCCTAATTTACAGCTATGTTTTACACTTTCTTGCAAGCAAAATATTAAGAGTCTCACTCTCCCTGTCTCTTTCTCTTATAAGCTAGGGTTTGCATCGTTTGTATTTCTCTCTTGGAGCTGGAGCCCAATACCATCTCTTAGTTGGTCACAAGACTACCGGTGCTAGAGAAAATGCTTTGGACTCCAGGATGACAGTTTTGATGAGAGGGATGGCTTCATGGTCCAATGAGATGCTATTATCATGTTTGGTCAAATGATGTCTTTGGTCGTGTTCATTAGCTTGTTACCAGAGGCATTTTTGACGGTGTTTGGTATGCTATTATCATGTTTGGTCAAATGAGATGGTGTTTGTTATAGGTATTGGTTTAAAATAAAGACGATGGTATTCCCGCTTTGTTTTTTATTGGTATGTTTTTGTGCTTATTTATAACAACGACGGTGGTCTCCCCACGCTCTCGCATTATTTGGGTGTTTAATCCACTAAAATTAATATATGCAGTGTTGGGGGCGACCTTTTTGCTATTGGTCTCTGGTTCCTAATCGATTGGAGTTTTCCATCAATTGTAGTGGTGTTGTTGAAAGAGTTATCTGTGTGTTTGATGATTGATGTACTTTTTCGATTTCCTATTGTTGGAATCGGTGTACGTTTTACCCTTTGAGTGTCTCATCTGAATTAATTGGTAGAACCGATTTATAATTGGGATTAAGTTTCATGTGTTATTAGGTCATTCAAAGTATTAGTGTTTGTATTTTATTAATTTAAAATACAATTATCATTTTCAATATATATATATATTAAAAGTCTCAGTGCACGGCATTAAATCATATGCTGCAACTTGCAACAAAACGACCTGTGCTTATGGTAGGTTGACGATTGTTGAAAAAGAAATAGCAAAAGAAAAAATCGTAAATTCAGATATTATTATTTTGGGGCGTTAAATTGTAGTCAAATTTTGGCTTTGGCTACAGTTGCCTCAAATACTAGAAGTCTTAACTCCATTGAGTCTCGGGAAAAATAAATGCAATTTTCTTAATACTGAGGTTTGACCCTGTAAAAGAAAACATGGCATTTATAATTGACCTTGTACTATTAACAATTATTTGAATTAGGGTTCACTTTACTTTAATATAAAATTAGCCTATGCAGCAATAGATTAATGACAAATTCTTAGTGATAGACTTGGACTTGACTCATATTTTCTTCTATTCCGATCCTCCTCATGTCCTAAAAAATATCATGATGTTTCGACTAAAAACGTATTTTCAATTAAAATATTGTATCATATTAATTAATTAAAAGAATTTGTTAGTTAAACACGTATAATGATATTATTATAGGAACATGGAAAAGACAAAATAAAAGAGATATATGATCCAAATTGGTGACAGGCAATCAAGTAAAAAAAATAACATTTAGCTTGATGGCATGTGAGAGAACAACACTACATAGAAGTAATACTATTTCAGATCCTACACTCATTTTTGTTGTCATTATTAAGCTTTAGAGCCTGAATAAGTAAAATTTTAATCTTTAAATAATTTAGAAGCGATAATATGATGATTATGATGATAAAAAATTAACACATCAATCAGTAATAATCAAATATCAAAATTTGACGTTGTAATTCTTAAATTTAGCAAAATTAGAAGCATATAAATTTGATATAAATTTGTGGGGGCAGAAGAACTACACGATCTACAACTACTGCGCAGATTCAAAGAGGTTTCCCCAAGGCTTTCCTCCAAAATGCCAGATGGCTTAAAGATGACTTTTTTTTTTTTTTTGACCGTGTATGTCCTGGCCTCTAAATTTATTTATTTATTTATTGTAATACAATTCTTTTATTCTTTTAATATATGTCCAAGAACTGCATGTTATTCTTTTCCCTAGCATATTTTATCCAACTCAAAAGTACACATTCAGAAGAAAGGAACACAAAAGGTTAAGATTTGTGTCTAAGAAATTGTAGTCTATCTTGTCTTTATTATTGAGGACAGACTGTTCCTAGGAAGTAGGATCCCCACACATATTTTCCTTCGTAGTTTTAACCGAATAGTTGGATACATTTGTAAAGGCCTTCAAATTCCAATATTGCTGAAGCTACATTTATCAAAACGGGAAACCAATTGACATTAAAAAAAAAAAAAATTTACTCTCATATACAGCAACTGAATTATAGAGTCATCCTTGTTTTGCAATTTAAACTTTAAAAATTTTAATTTGTCTTCTGTAATTTTTAATTTGTCCACTTAACTTGAATTTTAATTAAAGACAGACTGAAAAGTAAATAAATTAGTCTTATTAAACTAATTCCGGTTTGAAATGTAATTTTTAAATTAAAATTAGTTGATCTTTCAAAAATTAATTATAATTTTTATTAATTTTTGAGAAAAAAAGACAAAAACTGATATGAAAGACTTAGATTCAGATCTGAGAAGCTTACTTTCTTCTTAGGTATTATTTCCCATTTGATATATATATATATATTTTTTTTTTCTACAGACAAAAAAAAAAAAGAAGATATATATATATATAAACACACACTTGTCTTGCAATGCCTCAAGTTGGTTGGAGATTATAATTGCAATCATTTGGAGGTTAGGCTGGTGCTCAGCATGCTGACGGAAACATATATATAGAGTCAGCCACCACCGCCAGCAGCTTTAGACGGTGCAAGAAAGCGAGTATTTTCAACAACTCTATAATATATAGGGTTGGTAATTAGCTTAACTTTCTTCGTAATTTGAAGCTATGTTTTACACTTTCTTGTAAGCCAAAATTTAAAAATTTCAGTGGAAGGCACTAGATTAGACGATGCAAGTTGCAACAAAACGACCTGTGTTTATAGTAGGTTGATAATTGTTGAGAAAGAAAATAGCAAAAGCAAACATTGTAAATTCAGAAATTATTATTTTCGTGTAGATTACGATCGATTTTAGGATTTGACTTCGGTTGCCTCAAATGACCTACTTCTCAACTCCATTGGCTGTCAACCACCAAAAAAATAAAATAAAATAAAATAAAAAATAGTAAATTTCATCATACTGTGGTTTTACCCTGTAAAAGTAAACGTGGTAATTATAATTGAACTTGTATTTTTAACAACTATTTGAATCAGGGTTCACTTTACTATAATATAAAATTAAACTATATAGAAAGAGGTTAATGACAAATTCTTAGCGCATTATTACTCTTGAATTTGACTCATATTTTCTTTTATTATGATCCCCCATGTCGTTATGAAAATATCATGATATTTTTAGTGAACAAGTCTTTTCAATTAAAATCTTACATCACATTAATATGTTAAAAGGATTATTAATTTACTATTTTTCTTGAACTAAAAAGATTGTTAGTTAAATATAAACACAGAAAAGACATAAATAAAGGGACATGTGAGCCAAATCTGTAACACATAAAAGTAAACTTTTAGTATTTAAGTAGTTTAAAATTAATAATATGATAGATATGATGTTAAAAAATTAATACTTCAACCAACAGTAATAAATGTCAAAATTTGACAATTGTTCTTGTTAAATTTAACACAAAAAATAGTATTCTTTTGGAGAGTTGTTTTTCTACTGGAAATACCAAAATTTAGAAGCATAGAATTTGAGATTTCATTAAAGAGATACTCCAAGAAAAAAATGAAAAACTTTTTTGTTTAATTATTAATATTGTTCTTTTTTCGTAATTCATTTCAAACATGCAAAACCCTATTTAAAGCATGTGGTAATGTACAATTGTTTTTTTTTTTTTTTTAAATGTTAAAAAATCGAATCATTGGTGCAGAGGACAACTCCAATATTATGTTTATCATAATTTAAAAACATATATAAGGTATGAAATTGTCAACTACCTCTTTGTTTTAGAATAATAAATTTATGTTCTAACAATGGTTGTAGGCTACCAACACCGTGTTAACATTGCCATTAGCCGCCAACATCAGTCCAACACTCAGCACTGACCGATTGACTAAGCTATTCTTTTTACTAATTTATTTATTTATTTATTTATTTATCTTTATATTAATTAATTAATTATTGTTATCATTATCATTATCGTTAAAATCGATCTTATCCATAGTGTTGATTACAATTAAAATATTTCAAAAAATAACAATTAAAATTTGAAGAACAGAGAGACATAGTTGTAAATTACCAGAATAAAACAAAATTCAAAAAAATTTCAACTCAAATCGTTGGTTTGAATGAGATACTTCACAGCTCACTTCCTCAAAATATCAGACTTCTAGTGGCGTCGCCAGTCCTTCTTGAAAGTTATGCTCGGTAATTTTTTAAAATTATGGAAACGTGTACCATAAAAAACACATGCATTTAACCATTTAAAAAAAAAAAAGCCATGAACTTTTTGAACAGTTACACAGTCGGTAAAACACATTTTCAAACAACACCTCAAATTCATATCACATTAAAATTAAAAAAATAAAATAATTTAATGAAAAATTTGATTAATATTTAACAATAAAAAATCATGGAAGAAATTTTTAATATGAGATGCATAATTTTTCAAGTTTTTAATTTAATAAAAAAGAAAATTGTCACAATAAAACTTTCTATTTTACACTATCCGAGAAAATTTATGTCTTTATCGTTCTAATAATTTTTTAACAATGTGATTCATGACCGGAAGCAATTCTATATTTTACATTGTAAATTTTTAACAAGAACACCCATTAAATTATGTCACAAAAAAATTAAATCAAATAATTAAAACAATTTCTTTACTAATAGCACAAACTTAGAGTTCCTATTGCAGAACCTTCGTAAAAATAAAGCATCAACTTTGAGTGGGAATTTACAGAAAGGAGAGCACAAAGAGCTCCCACCAACCAACCAACCAATCAATTTCGTCACTTCTTTGATACCAAAACCGCGTCCCCATGCTCTGGTAATGCTTAGAGGACACTGCCATTTCGACAGTCAAATAAATTTAATAATTAATGAAATCTTCTTTTGTTTTCATTGGCCACCAAAATAACAACTGGCCACAGCTGAGGCCTCACTGAGCCTTTCCTTTGTTACTTCCTTTGCCTTTTTCTAAGCATGAGAACCAACTATAAATACCACCTCATTTCAAAGCCTCAACTCATCAATTCTCTTCTATTCTTCCCTTATTCCTATAACTTCTTTGCTACACAAAAACCACATCCATGGCTTCTCTTTCTTCCTTAAACTCGGTCTTGCTTGTGTTCTGTATCGCCGTTGGTTCATTGATTGCCGCATCGGCCGGCAATTTGAACCAAGATTTCCAGATCACTTGGGGCGATGGCCGAGCTAAGATACTCAACAATGGCGAGTTGCTAACTCTTTCTCTGGACAAAGCCTCTGGCTCTGGATTTCAGTCCAAAAATGAGTATTTGTTCGGCCAAATCGATATGCAGCTCAAGCTTGTCCCCGGAAACTCTGCTGGCACCGTCACTGCCTATTACGTAAGCTCTCTTGATTTGATATAATCTGTACTCCGCTATATATTATGTGCAAGCATAAGTTTATTGAGCTAATGAGTTTTTGTTTGCTATGTTTGAAAATTTCAGTTATCATCAAAAGGGTCGACATGGGACGAGATAGACTTTGAGTTCTTGGGAAACTCGACCGGTGAACCTTACACTCTTCACACCAACGTCTTCAGCCAAGGCAAAGGCAACAGAGAGCAGCAGTTCCATCTCTGGTTCGACCCGACTGCCGATTTCCACACCTACTCTATCCTCTGGAATCCCCAACACATTGTGTAAGTACTAAACACTAAAACATACCAATATTGCACTTTCTATGTGGTTTTCTTGATGGGTTTTCTTTAAAATTACTGAAAAGTTCATTGCTCTGTTTTTTCAGTTACTCAGTGGATGGTACACCAATTAGGAAGTTCAAAAACTTGGAATCGAAGGGAGTTCCGTATCCGAAGAACCAGGCGATGAGAATATACTCGAGTCTGTGGAATGCAGATGACTGGGCCACAAGAGGTGGTTTGGTGAAGACAGATTGGAGCCAAGCGCCATTCACTGCCTCATACAGAAATTTCAAAGCCAGTGCCTGTGTTTGGTCGTCTGGAGCTTCTTCTTGTGGTTCGAATTCCGTCAATTCAAATTCATGGATGTCTGAGGAGTTGGATTCAGCAGGAGAAGAGAAGCTGAAATGGGTGCAGAAGAACTACATGATCTACAATTACTGCACAGATTCCAAGAGGTTCCCCCAAGGATTTCCTCCAGAATGCAAGATTGCCTAAAGACAACAGAACAAGTTTGAATGTGTGCTCGTCTGATGTACTGATAAAGTTATTATTCTTTTTGTAATATGATTTTTTTCTTAGTTTCAAATTTAATTTGTTAGTGTAATCTGTAATGTTATTATTTTTTACTTGGCAATTTTATGGAATGATATTTTGAAGCGATATAGAGGCAAACAACCTTTTTTAAAGAAGTTTTTAACAAATGGTCCAAGTTTTTAAAATTAGTTAAAAAACTTTTTTCTCTGAAAATAGTTAATCAATTTTGTACGTAGTCTTGATTGACTCCAATTAAATCACTAATTGGCTCTTAGGGAAATCACTAATTGATCCATAATAAATCATCAATTTTATAATCAATCATAGAATAACTATTAGTAAATCAATGATTGACGAACATAAATCACCAATTTTTTTAGTCAATTGTTGATTGATCAAAAGCAAATCTGTGATTTGCCATTAAGAAAATAAAAATAAAACAAAACAAACAACAACAACAAAAAAAAAATGCAATTCTCTCTATCTCCCCCCCCCCCCCCCCAAACAATTCTCGATTCTCTCTCTCCTTTGCTTCTCTTTCTCTTCTTCTCAAATATGCAACAATGGCAGCAAATCGTCATCACCAGAGAAGACAAACAACCATCGAAGCTCGCGAGCTGGTCTAGAAGGTGGCGCCAAGTCGAGCTCAACTGCTTTGGGGATTTCACAATCAGACGTCCTCAGCGACTGCAAGCGACAACCAATGACCAACTTCCACGAGATTTCACGGCGAGTAGCAATTTGCAATCATCCCACCGGCACTTGGATTTCACAGACAAGGCAGATTGACAACAAGGAAGAGAGAAACGGGCAGAAGGAGGAGAGAGAAAAAGAAGAGAAGGAGAGGAAGGATGTTTGGGCAAAATTATAATTGATTGACCAAAATACCACATTAAGCTATTTAACTAAATAAATGAAAATCGGGTTATCTATTAGATTAGGTAATTTAAATAGATCTGCCAACTTAATTTTCCTATTTTGAATAATAGTAAACATTTATTTGTAGCAGTTAATACTTTGCAATTTTATTAGAATTTACAGCTTTTACTTATTCATTGACGAGCCCCATCAGTCAACTGCAACATTCTTTTGTTACTTCTCAACTATTTCCATCTAAGAAAGTCTTTTTTTATTTTTTATTTATTTTTTATTTTTTTTGACAAACCTGTCTAAGAAAACTTCTACTCTCATGTTACTAACATCTTTGCAGCAGAACAAAATTTTGAAATCCAACTAGATTAGTTTCGAGAACCCGATGCCACCTATGACATTATAGGCTCAATTTTTGTGACCTACTTTTATCGTTTTTTTTTTTTTTCCCTTTAATATAACTTACTCACTTACCTAGGCCTTGTTTGGGAACATATTTGAATATGGTGCTTTGGAGGTTGGAGATGGTTTGAGTTTTGAAAATGTGTGTTTGGTGAAAATAAACTGTTTGAAGTAAGAAAATATAAAAACTTAAAATGTGTCCAGAAAAAAATTAGCAATATAGATCTTGTTTCGTTTATCTTGAAATTCTACGTAATTAAGAAAAAAAAGTATCCTCATTTTGATTTAAAATGATAAATTTATAGACTTTTAAAGTTTGAATTTTTTTTTAAAACATTTGAAAAAATGAATAAACAAATTAGAGAAAAATTACAAAATAACTTATAGTTTCCAAAAGCGTCCCCAACGGAGTTTTACTTACAGGGGTGGAGCGAGGTAAAGACCAAAAGGGAGCACAAAAGCCCCGTGGATTTTTGAAAATTTAATGCTTACATCTTTAAGTTTTGGAAATTCCAATGACCTCAGTTTTTCTTAAATGACAAACTGTTTTACAACTTTATACTTTATTTGTCCCTTGAGAATTCTTCTAATTATTACATTTACATTTTTTTTAAGAAAACGTTCACTTCCATTATAAGTTTTGATTTTTAAGTACTCTTATTTACATAAATCAAAATCAACTATACTAAATATATAATTTCAGAATTTGTCAACTCTAAACTATAATATTAAATTAGACTCTATTACAAGTTTAGCACCATATTAGGGGAGAAAAAAACAAAAAATAAAAACAAAGACACAAATACATGTCGATGGTAAAATATTTTAGCGTTGTAATTTGACTTGTTGCCTTGATAATATAGGCGAAGCACAAACGGCTACTGCGTGTTCTTAGATAATAATAATAATTTTTCGTCTTGGTCTCATTCTGAGCTTCTCGATCTAGCAGCGTCCCGAGTATTAAGCACTACTTGCAAACAAAGCCATTAAACTCCTTGCTCAAAGAAATTTCTTGTGCCTCTGTTTAAAACCCCTCTTACTCACAAGATCTGATGTCCCAAATTTCTTATCTTATTGGTTGTCCCTCAATAGTATTATATTAAATCATCTGAATTTAAAAATTTTGCTTGTATTTGGTTTGCTAGTTAAAAATGAAAATTTTAAATTGGAGTTGGTTGACTTTTCAAAAACTAGTTAGAAAAGGTGATTTTCAGAAAAAGACAAAAACTGATATGAACAAGTCCAATCTGGTCGGAGTTAAACTGTAATGCCAAACGAAACATTAGTCATATAAAAAGTTCTTAATACTAGAAATTCTTCAACAAATTAATGAGTTGTCAAAACATTATTGGGCGGACAACCATTGAGACATGAAAATGAGATAGTAGATCTAGACTCGTACTAGATGGGCAATCCTAGTTTGAACTTTAATATCTTTGTTTTCCTCTTTTTTTTTTTTTTTTTTTTGGTGCTAAAAAATTTATTCTTCTCTTTCTCAGCCTCATGGAAGTGGATAAAGAACTCTTCCGTACTCGGTAACTTTATGCATTTTTTTCTCATGACCCGTTTGAGTTTTTTTTTTTTTTGTAATAATTCAAAAGAAGGGTAACAAATGGTTATCAAAGTTAATAACCATCACATGTGATCCCTTTTGGATTGCACACCTTTTCACCCTTCATAGAATGTGGTACATGATTTTAGTGAGTCGCTTTATAAATCCCACTAGGTACCAAATACTTTAGCGAAAAAAACAAAAAAGGTAGCAAATGGAATCCTAAACACCAATAACAATACACTTCTCTTAAACACCATTTATGAAAATCCCAAATCATAATTCTTGTGAATTGCTTTTCACTTTATCCACTACTTGCAAGTTGCAAAGCAACATGTGATACTTTTCAACTTTTTTTTCCCCCTCAGGTGTTATTTTCATCTGAACTCACATAAATTTAGTCTTTTAATGCTCAAGTTGTTGGAGATTATAATTACAATTATCTTTTGGAAGCTAGGCTGGTGCTCAGCATGCGGATGGGAACCTATTCAACCAAAACAAGTACCTAATCAAGTCCTTTGCTCTAAAAAAACAGTGTCAAAAAAGAGTGTAATACAAACAATATTAATGGGGTTGGTTAGTATAATTTGTTTTCTTAGTGGGATCTTTACAGCTATTATTTTTTCACTTTCTCGGAAGCCAAACAACTGTCCACAGCTTATCATGCATATTTCATACATGCCGCCCCCCTTTTTCCCCACTTTTTTCCTATGCTTTTCACTTCCCATGCAAATTTTCTCAATTTTCCACCACCTATAAATACCAACCCTTGTTCCAAACATGACATAAAAATTTTCTTTACTTAAAATACTAAAATTTTCTTCTCCATGGATTCACTGCTTCTCTTGATGCCACTTCTAGTGCTTAGCTCATTGATCATTTCCTCGAGCGGTAACTTCCACCGCGAATTCAAGATCTCATGGGGAAATGGACGAGCTCAGATAATCAACGACGGCAAGCTTCTCACTCTTTCACTAGACAAAGCCTCAGGCTCAGGATTTCAATCCAAGAATGAATATCTATTTGGGAAAATCGATATGCAACTCAAGCTTGTGGCCGGGAACTCTGCTGGAACTGTCACCGCATATTATGTAAGCCGTTTTGATTAGGATTATTTTCTGTTCCGTTTTATTATTACTCTTTTTTTTTTTTTTTTCGTTTATATTGATTTTGATTTTTGTGGTTTTTAGTTGTCCTCGAAAGGATCGGCTTGGGATGAGATAGACTTCGAGTTCTTGGGGAACCTAAGCGGCGATCCTTACATCCTCCACACCAACGTCTTTAGCCATGGCAAAGGGAATAGAGAACAACAGTTCTATCTCTGGTTCGATCCAACGGCTGATTTTCATACCTATTCCATTCTTTGGAACCCCCGGCATATTGTGTTAGTATTTCTCTAAAGTTTTAATATTTAATTCAGTCACGTTTTCATGTAATAGTTCGGCAAACATCTTCCATCACATGTCAATTTCACAACATCTTGATCAATTATTTTTACCTAAGATAACTTTCATTGGATCACAGGATGATAATAACAACTTCCAACTTTATTACTGAGCAAAAAAAAAAAAAAACAATTATCATTTAGGTACCAAACCGTGTAACCTTCATGATTAATAACAGTGAGTAAAATTATTTTTGTCCTAAGTTTTCATTCAAGTATTTAAATAAATAGAATATAATTTTTTTATTAATTAAAAATTGATTGTCAATTTTTTCTTGACCATCTTCAATCAATAAAAAATACATGTTAATGTTTGTCAATCAATCAATCACGAATTAACATCTCGTTTTGTTTGTTATGAAAAGACGATCTTTTTTTTTAATTTTACAAAACTTCAATTATTTATTAAAAAACTTGTTAATAATAAACGGTCATTTACGCACTCATACCTTTTAAAGTTTTCTTTTTTCATCGAAATCCTTGTTTTTTCATTTCAACCTGGCTTGGCTTAATCCCTTTTCCTCTCTTGGTTCAGATTCTACGCCGATCACACGCCCATTAGAGAGTTCAGGAACTTGGAATCAATCGGGGTCCCGTTTCCAAAGAGCCAGCCAATGAGGATATACTCGAGCCTCTGGAACGCAGACGATTGGGCAACAAGAGGAGGACTTGTGAAGACAGACTGGAGTCAAGCTCCTTTCACTGCTTCTTACCGAAACTTCAACGCGAAAGCTTGCGTTTGGTCCTCTAGATCTTCTTCTTGCCACGGCACATCGGGCTCTTCTTCATCGGACCGTGCTTGGCTCTCCGAAGAGCTTGACACCGCCGGTCAAGAGAGGCTAAGATGGGTGCAGAAAAACTACATGATATATAATTATTGTACAGATACCAAGAGGTTTCCTCATGGTCTCCCCCCTGAATGCAGAAGTGCTTCCTAGAGATGGAAATATAAGACTTAATCTTAAGTCTTTCCATATGTTGTCCAGTTAATTAGTACTTAGTGTCTAAAATTTGAAAGTGTTACCTTTTTGTTTATTTGTAATTATTTTGTGTTATCAACTTAATGTTCCAATCTTTTTAATTTATTGTCTTTGTTATTGCCTATAAATATATAATTTTTTTCTTGTTTTGTTGCTTATGAATGTAGAGCAATCTGTGACCGAGTGGGTGCTTCCACCCATATTAATTATACCTTAAAATACTTTACATTTTTTTCTCATTTTGTCCTCGCTTATTTTATTTTTTAATGAAAAGAAGAGGCAATTGATATGAAGGTAAAATTAAGCATCCTAATTAGGTAGATATCAAAAACTTTGATGCATCCTATACCTGTAATGACCGGACTTTTCGAATCATTAACTAACTTATTTATTGTTAATTCATTTAGTCTTAACACTTATTTATGTTAGGTTCCAAAAATTTAGAAATTAAAAAAAAATCATACTCATACTTCAAGAGTTAAATATAGTAAAATTTTTAACCAAGGATGAATATCATATATTCAAATTCATACTTAGATAATATTTAAAAAACTATAACGTTATGTAAGTAAAAAGAAAAGACACTAAAGTCTTTTTCTCATAAAGTACTTCTACTAGTTTAGTAGTACCAAAATATTAAAAACACATATATAAATATAATTGATACAAAATTAAGAAGTCTAAATGCCAAAATTAAATTTGTGATGGTATCTCACTCCTTTCCTTCATCGCCTTCGTACTGCTCTATCAGTTCAGAAAACATCTAAGTGGCGGACTACTTACGTGCGTTACCTACAATACGAACACACATATATGAGCTTTTACTCAACAAACACAAACTGTATCTTACAAAATATTTTCATAGATCATATCGTCACACGTTACAATATGAATGTTCAAAATGCATGTGATCTATATGTGTTCAATTATGCTTTATTATATATATATATTGTCTACTTAAGGGCTCCTATGTCGTACACATATGTGCGTGCAACCAATGGGGAGTTAGAGGAGGACCCTCCGATAACCTTCAAAGTCATTACTTATAATTTTCATTCTTGTCATATCCTCTTACTAATTGAAGGTTAATACGATACTTAATCATATTTTTAGTTAGCCTCATTCTTATTAATTGTGACAATATGTAGATTTACATGTTACTATGCATCTATCATTATGGCATAAATATCTGTGAGACATATCGATCATATTAGTACAAAAGAAAAAATTATATACGTCAAATGCTTAGTCAAAGCAATACATATAACTCATATACTCATCACATCATTAAGGCAAATTATAGCAAAATAAAACATCAACAAAGAAAAAGATTTTGTTCCACGTTATAAGTGAGATTTGTACTTACTTGTCTTATAACTTCAAGAATTGTAACTCCTACTACGTAAGTTCGAGGAATTGTCCTTATTTAACAATACTTCGTCATTTGAGTGAATCATGGTTATATGTATATTATTTTTTTATATGAATTAAGGTGATTAATTTACTTTTATCATAACTAAACTTAATAATTAATTTCTATTAATTATTAAGTGTAAAAAAATATTCTAATAATTATCATCAATTTAATTTAATTTGATTTAATTGATTAATTAATCAATTAATTAAATAGCTAATCAATCAATTAATTAATTAATTAATTAGGTAATTCTTAATTATTACTTAGAAAATGATAAATAAATTACATAATTTTTATTGACTAATTAGTAATTATATCCTCAATAATTAATTATGTTATTTAAATATTCCTTCTCATTATTAATTAATAATTAATAATTATGTTAGCTATTAATGATTAAATAATCTCTAATTAATCATCAATTATTATATTAATAATCATATTAATAATTAATGATTATTCATCTCTAATTTATCATGCATCTTAATTATATAATTACTCAACATAATAATCTTGCTTACATAATTAATAATCACTTAGTAGCTCTTATAATTAATTAATTAATTACTTCATCAATTACTAATTAATTTTCTAAGCATAATTACATTTAGTTATATATTTATTAGTTTATTTATTTATTTCTTATTAATTAATCGATCTATATCACCTTGCTGACAAGATGTCACATGTATACCCTTAACCCTTAAATAGGTTGCCTTCAATCTAGTATTGGGTTTGTAAAGCCCAGGCCATTAGTTATGATCATTTAGTTGGGCTAAGGTAGTTTCTTGGTGTATATCTAGTAATCCTCTTGTCTACTCTGTCTTGATCCATCCAAAAACTTGTTATTCAACTTTATAAAATTAGGTTTTTATACATAATTTTATCATACACTTAATACCAATTCATTTCATCAATATTTATATCCATATATTATGACTTACCCTTATATCATATTTTTAATGTTTAATCATTTTATTAGTGTAAGATCTTAATTTTTAAGATTTATTTAAATTTGGGTATAATTCTGTTTTAGATACTTGATGACTAGTTGGAAAGCTCAAAGTATCTAGTTTTTGTTCTTGTTATTTATTTTTCAAAATTTTCGGGGTTTCGAACCTTAATATGGACGTTTTTCTTGGTAACTCATAGTAAAATCTCAGTTTACTAGATTATAATATAATATTGTGTGATTTATTAAAAATTATGTACATTTCCATTTTAAATGTATGATAAATCATTACAAATCTTCAAATGTCTACTTTATAACCATAAAGTTATTTTCTTCACTTTTTGAGCTTTTCATGCTGCATAATTAGGTTTTTCTACTGTTGGTTTTACGTTTGTACTATATACCCAGATTTGTGGTTAAAATTAGAAAAAATCATAACAATTCACTTATAAATCCAAATTAGGCAAAAAATATATATATATGTCATTAGAAAGTTTATAATGTCTAGTTTACACCCAATAACATTTTTGTAAAAAATTATGCTTTATTGATCCAAAACATATAAAAACGTTGGCTGGTACAAGGTTCCAGCAAAAACTCTTAGTTCGTAGTCTAAATTTGTAAAATTCACCAAAAATTGTATATTTATCCGTTTGAGGTGTGTGATACCTTGTTGGAAAGCTTATGAATTTAGGTTTTAGATATATAACTAATGACCCAAAATTTTGAGTTTAAGAGGTTTGGATTGCACAAACCCAGTGGCTATACTGTACCCTATAGGTTTTTTTCTCTCTAGTTTTGTGTCACAAGTTCAAATATACTTGACTTTAGAGCTTCAAAAGCAAACCAAGTGATTCTAAAGCCTAAAATAAAGTTTATTCTCTATAAAATCTTACCATATACTTTATTTTTCATGTCAAAATTTCTAACTTATGCTAAATCATCACAACATCCACAAGCTCTAACAATGTTTGTAGATATTATCAAAATGCTCCATGGATCCTCTAAGACCTTGGATCCTCTAAAGTTTTTCTCAAAACCTTTTCTAAGGTAATAAGAAGTCTAAAATTAAGATTTTAACTACAAAACATGCTTTAGTTCTCTAAAAATGAACAAAACACAAAGAGAATCCACTAGGTTACCTCTAATAACAAGTCCTCTAACTCCACTTCACACTTTTTCAAACTTGGTAATGGGGTTGCTTGGAGCTTGAAAATGGAGGGAAAGGGGTATTGGACATGGAGAATAGGGTTGGTGGTTTTTGAAGCTTGGTGGTGGTTAGAGAAGCTAGATTTTAGAACTTAACTTGTGTGAGAATAAAATAGGATGTTAAGGTTTACTTTCAACCAATATGTGTCTTAAATAGGGTTGCATTTTGAAGGGGTAAAAGTAGAAAATATTTTCCGATTTGTAATCCTCTTTGATCTCACCTATTTGATCATCCACTACACTAATCATTGACCTAACCTCTCATTAGGTCACTTAGCGTCCAAAATTTGGCCATTGATTTACATGTAAGATCCTTTCACATGAAATATATACCATTGATTTCCAATCTAATCTCAATTCTTGATCAATCCTCCATCTTTGGATTTGCTCCTTAATCAATCTTAACTATTCATCTCCTATCTATATGACACATTAATTTTCCAAATTATACCCTCAATACTTAAATATTGATATGACCAAAATAAATACTAAGGTCATCAAATTGACCTACTAATAATAGTTGGGGGCTCCTTTCTAAAAATTAACATTTATCCTTCTAATACGACATAATAAATTTTCGTATAAATTTATATGTTGTTCGACTCATTTTCAATATATCTATAATTTCTAAGTTAAATAGAAAAAACTCAACATTATTAGATTATTGACATCATCATATTGATTATACATATAAAATCATTCATGATCTTGAAATTTAATATTAATCAAAATAATTCATTTGAAGTATATTAATAAAGGAAATCCATGATAATAATTCATAAAATCAAGTTTATGAATTTGTAGGATGTCACAATACTAAGCCCCTTACTCAATTTATTAAAATAAAAAGAAAAATTACCCAAAAAATTATAATTCCCACAGGAATTCCCATCCAGACTAAAAGCCACATAATTAGCAAAAACTAAAGTCAGAAGATTAATCTGAATCTATACCTTTAAAAATTAGTTTCAAGATTACCCTTTTCAAACAAAATTAAATACAATTTAAAGTATTAATTAAACTAAAATATTAAATAAGTAGGTTGCAGACATAATTTAATGGTAATATCCATTTGTACCCGAAACTCTACCTAAAGTTATAGAGTTCAAATTCCTACATCTCAATGTCAAAAAAATATTAAACAAGTAAATATTTGAGCTTAAAAATTCTCAAAATGATTGAAATATTTATTTATCGTTTTAATATTTTTAATATAGATTAGGAAGGATATTCTTAATATTTTCAAAATATTAATTACTTCACTATATATTTTGTGATTTATTTTACAATCACATGAAACGTTTTATACATTTCCCTATAATAAAAAAAAAAAAAAAAGAGAGAGAGATAAGTAAAGTGATATTTGGACTAGTAATTCAGATATAATTTTAATACAAAGATGTAGCGCTCAAATCCCCATTCCTAGTTTAATAAATAATAAGAATAAGAATAAAAATAAGAATAATAATGACCTAGTCATCACTTTTGTCGCCATTGAATGATTGCAAAAATTGTGAGCCGTTTGCCAATTGTTTTGTTTGGACAACAGGCAGAGAGCTAATACAATTAACAAATCAAAACAATAATTATTTAATCAAATCACTTTCAAAAGTACATGAACGTGTGGGTCCATTAAAGTCTTTGTGTACGTGAAAGTTAATTTTATAAAGAAGAAACGTCCCATTACTCAATCAATTATTTACCACAAAATAAACCGTTGGCGAAAATTGGCAATTAATAACTTGTCAGAAACTTGTTTACCTAATACAAAAAAAGGAAAACAAAAAAAAAAAAAACAAATTTTCAACGTAACATTAATCAGCATTGATAGAGACATGTTCTTTCTTGAAAAATTAAGGGAATTATCAAATTAAGGTAAATAAATGTGCAGACAAATTAAAATAAATTCCTGAAGTTCCCAATAGCCACTTGATTTCTCAATACACTACTTTTACTTAAAATATTGCTTATTTTACCTATATTTTATGTAGAATTAAAATAACATTTAAGAGATTTGCCGTATAAATGGATTCTTCATTTTGGTTCATTCATTCTTCAACAAAGCAAAAAAGGTAATTTCAATAATAAGAGAATTTTGGGGTTAAAGACATAACTTACTGATAATATCGAATCCGACTCCATCATGACCAAAAGGTTCAGGATGATTGTAACAATCATAGCGGTACTCATGATAATTGAGATTTTCATATTAATTTTGGACAATTAACTAGTTATTCTTCTCCTTCTCTCCCTTCACAACTATTTTCTACCGATGTTACATTTAGACACAGCTTGCTTTTGTACATGTATCATAAAAGTATGTGACGAGAACAGATTAGGATATTTTAAATGTTTACACGAATGCATGATGCATTGTTGCAGACACTTCCCTTAACAAACATGTAAGCATGTAATATTACTACTTATGTAAATTTTTTTCTTTTTCTTTTTCTTTTTCTTTTTCTTTTTGATAACATACTTATTTAAGATATTGGTTAGGGGTGAATTCATCAGGTACAATCCATCATATTTTTATTAAATTGCATCCGGTCTAATCAATGGTCGGCTTTTGAAAATCTCATCCAATCCAATCCATTAATGGAATATCATCCAATTCAATCTGCTCCATTTATTTATTTATTTATTTTTTATTTATTTATTTTTCATTTTTCTTGTTGCCCTCTATAGGTAATAGATATTCTATTAAATATTTTGAGATTTATCATAATATCACATATCACTGAAGCACTAAATTTTGAAACAAAACAAGTAAGAATGATAAGACGTGGGAATAAGAAAAATGGAGAAAAGGATTTTTCTTGTGTTAATATTGTGAAGTGTAGGTTTTTTAGATTTAATTCGATATGCAAAGTGTATGAAAAAAAAAAAAATCATACGTAAGATTTTGAATCAACTATATTTATTCTTGTTTATGTTATATGTGTGTGTATATGAAGGTTAGATTGAGTGTATCAGATCGAATCTAAATTGATTTTTAAGAATTGGCATTCAATCCAATCAATCTCGGTTATCCATGAAATTGGACTAGATTTGATTTGACCAATTAATTGGATTCAATGAATACTTTTAATATTGGTACTTTAATTTGGGCAGTAAATATGATATATATATATATATATATGTGTGTGAGCATAGAATATAAATGTCTTTTTTTTTTTTTTTGTTATATTACACCATGTAATACATCCTCTAGTAAGATTATGATCAATACCCTTTTAAAATCTCTCTCTTGAAAATTTAGCTCGTAAGAAGTTAAAAGAAATGTAATTTTGCAAGAATCTCATGAACCAAAACAATTATTTCAATATGTACAATGTGAAATTGTCAACTATATATCATGACTAACACTTCAAACTATTAAAAAGTGAGAGAAATTAATTTTTACGATAATATTAGATGTACCAACTATAATCTTAGCTTACAAAAATCGTGAAAATATAGCGTAAGTCTTTAAAAAGTGACACCAATTAGAATTTTTGTTGTCCCAAAATTTGTCCAACGAATCATCTAATCTAATAGAGACATGTCAATTGAACTTGTTGTAGAATATATACCTAACAAAGGTAACTTTCTATATCCCAATTACCCTTCGGAAGACGGGAAAATGGAGCTACAAACACATTGTTAAAAGGAAAAAGGTTCGCATGTGATTGCATGTATATGCTAACAATAAGTAAATACTCGACTCTTCATTCGAATAATTGAGGGGAAAAAAAAAAGAAAGAGATCATTGAAAGAGTTCTATCTCTTTGTAAATTAGATGAAGTTCATTTCTATACTAGGGATTTGAAATCCCTCGCACAAGAAATTTCCTCCTAACTCAAACTTCCACTAATCCTCTCAAACATCTCTCAATCCTTGTGTTAGAAAATCTAAATATGATAACTTGAAATTCGTAAGGAATACACTTTTCTTAAAGCTTTATTTGCCCCTCTTGGAAAGAGATTGCTTTAGTTGAACAACAAATCGCTTCCGGATATGACAATCCTTCATAACAAAATTTAACATCAAGCAAAAATGAAAATTTGAAAAGAAAAAAGAACACAGTATTTATGAAAGAATAGCAGTAAAAGAGAGAGAAATCGAATTTTTTGAGTAAAATTTGATTTATTTATAACTCTTTATAGAAGTTTGACAGCCTTCGGTCGCACCCTTTGGGAAAATGCTTTCATGAATATTACTTTTAATAAAAGCACATTCTCAGGTAAATGATGATGGTGATTGATAATAGTACTATAAACGATTTTTACAAGTTTTCTTCACCTTTCAATCCAACGGATCAAACATAATTTAAAGGTAAATCGAGACCTCGATAGAGATGATGAATGGGAACTCCTACTTTGATTATAGTGTGATATCTAAGTAGGATTTTCAGTCATCTATCCTTTTTTTTTTCCCCTAACGAGTGAAAAACGAGTGGGTGTTTTGAATTAGTGTTGAGCAAGTGAAGTGATCCATAAGCTATAAGTAGCGGTCTCATGTTTCAGTGGGGACGTTTATTAAAAGATTAACCTTTTAAGAGGACTTATAAAGATAATCAATTTTTAGTGGGAAGAAAATGAGAGAAAAACATAAAACTATTAAAAGTAAAATTGAAAAAAATAAATTAAAGTTTATTGGGGGAGAGATCCCTGAGTGGTTCCGTCCTTGATTATAAGGGTGAGTTATATGTATGATTTCCGTTAGCATCCATTGAACTGAACATTCCAAGTGCATCCAATAGGAATCGAACTTATTTTCCCCTTCATTAGGTTGGGCGTTTCAAAAATTCAACCATTGCGAGTGAACTAAATTTTTGGTGTTCCTTATCAGAGTGTTCCTTCGTCCCTTGATGTTTAATTTCTCTCATTTTTCTGAGGTTTTGAGGAAGAACATTGAAGTACAAAACATACCAAAACGATTATTTAGATATATCCTATGAATAAATACAAGACATGATAAGCCAAACGTGCCACTTACTCCATTTTCTCGAGAAAACTTGGTGGATTCGATAGGGAAGTTTTGGTTATCCATTCACAGTATATACTAAAGCTACTCACATATATATATATATATATATATAAATGGGAGAGAGAGAGAGAGAGAGAGAGAGAGACTTATAGCTCATTAAACAAAAGGAGAAGCAAATGGTAAACATTGCTCATACAAATATCTCTTTTATCGTTATTTCAATACAAGAAAAGGGTAGAGTAATGCAAATGAAAGATATATAGAAATAGATCTCAAACCAATAATCTTACTCATTCCATAGATTCTATGATCTCCGTATATTTGAACGAATGATGCTCAAGACAAGACTTCAACCAGACCTTCTGATAATTATTGAGAGAACTCTCACACCAAGTAATATCAAATGAGGGACAACACAGATCTTAGTTTCTGATGAAGAGTAATTTTCAGGTTACCCTTTTCTTTCTTTTTTTTTTTTTTTTTGGATTTTGGACTTTTTTGGGGAGCTCCTTTCGGGGGCATTGGGGACTTCCTTTTTTTTTTTTCCTTTCTTTCTTTCTTTTTTTTTTTTTTTTCTTTCTTGATTTGGAAAATGGAAAATGCCCCAAACCCCGAATTTGGTCACCGAATCCCAATGTCTTTTTATATGCTGGTTTTCGGGGCCCCAAAAACGAGTGCATTGATTAATAGGCCCTTCCCTGTTCGTGTCCAATTAATGCCACGTACCTTCTTAGCTGTGATTATGTCAGCATCTCTCTCTGGATCTCGATCTCGATCTCAATCTCGATCTCGACATTTGCTATCCCCGATTCCATTTCTCATTGATTACGTTCCTTGTAGTGTTATGCCGTATTATTTAAATATAGAAATTTAGTTATATTAAAAATATCATGATCCGTTTGGTAAAATGTTTTAAATTGAAATTTTTAAGTTTGAGTTTGTTGATTTTTAAAATTAATTATAATTTTTGTTGACTTTTCAGAAAAAGATAAAAATTGATATGAAAATTTTGAGTTTAAGATGGTTTGTCAAACGGAGGTTTTTAATTAATATTAAAAAGATTTAGGCAAATTATTGAGTTAACAAAATAATATTGAGATAAAAAAAAATAGAACGAAAATTTTAGGATTCTTGTTTTGTTGGACTTAAAAGTGATTTATCTATTATCGTAAAAATTAAAAATGGCTCATATTTACAGTATTTTATATAATTAAAATGTCTTTCATTTCATAAAGACGCATGTTAATTATTTTCTAAAATTAGAGAAATTAACATTAAAAAAAAAATTGTAAATGTCAATAAGAGAGAGAGAGAGATATATATATATATATATATATATAAGCAAAAACTGCATATCAGTGGAGGAAAAAAAAAAAAAAAGGCAATAACACCAATTACAACGTTAAGAACCCAAAGAAAACGTAGAAGATATATATTCACAAAATAAAGGAACCGCAGAAATAGTTTTTTTTTTTTTTTTTTTTTCCTTAAGAAAGTTTTTATTCAAGCATACTTCCTTCATTATATATAGATAACATCAATTTTCAATTATCTCTGCCTTCTCACAAGGTTGCCCTTTACTATCGTTCGTTTTTTTTTTTTTTTTTGGACGCCGGATTCTTTTTTTTTTTTTTTTCCTTCTATTTTTAACAAATTATAAAGAGTGATTCAGATACTCTTCACTATTTAGATAAATGAAAAACAAAAAGAAATAGTAATAACAACATTTTGTCCCCCAAAAAAAATTAAAAACGAATAATTTATTATAATTTTAAAAAGTTTTATCTAATTTCTTTTTTTTTTTTTTTGGATACACACCAAGCAATGACAACAAAACCTACAAGCCAATTTGACTATGAAAACCTTCAAGAGATGGAACCTAGCGGACCCCACAACTGCCTCATGGGTTTTGTTGTGCTTGCTTTATGTATACCGAAAAAAAAGATAACCACTGTGATGAGTCTCATATCGTCAGAGAGTGAGGAATTCAAATAAATTATAAGTGCCACGAGTTTATCTAATAGTTTTGGACTTTTATCTAAAATATCCTCAACCATCTAATGTCACAACTCATAGTTGTCTGGCAAAGAGTATACAAAGTTGATCTTCTCTTTAATTCTCGTTTTGGCTCTATTTTCTTTCATAGAGTTTCTGTTATTAAGCTTTGGCCGAGAACCTAGTAGTAGACGGCTCTCTTTCTGCATAAAA
>JAINRI010000620.1:0-16048 GCA_025413485.1 Ficus microcarpa
TCAGTAGTTTCCAAATAATAAATTTAACAATTGTGATCGCATATAATATCGAATAATAATCTTATGTCTGATTCCAAAATAAATGTATAATTTGAATCTCTCATCTCAAGTGTAACAATAAATGAATAAATTTTATGAGAATATAAGGATCGATGAGGCATATATGTGCATGGAATAAGTTGTTGACGGAAAATTTTGTATCTTAAGGTCTACTGTCCATCACGAGCTAGCTAAGCAAAGGATGAAGATTAGAAGACTGCCAAGACAAGCCACACCATGTTGGAGACAACAATGTGCTTGCACCAAATGAGATCGATAAGTAGGTTGCTTTTCTACAGCCCTAACACGGTTTTGGTAACACATTAGAAGCTGCCTAAAGCTTTCTCTCTAAAAGCTTCTCAAGCTTTATTGTATTGGATTCATTAACCCGAGCACTGTAGAGTACTCACATTGGAGCGAACCTCTATAAATTTTTATGTCTTTATTTATTGTTTTTTTTTTATGATTATTCATTTATTCGCTAACTCGTTGGAATAATCTTAGGATTAAAACAGTATCAAACAATGCGAATAACGACTATAGATTCTTAAACAAATCAACTGTAGATTTTGCCTTTACACAAGTCAAGATCAGAGTCATAATAACACAAATACAACCTTAGTTGAACACCAACATCGGCTATCATGCTAAAATACCTAATAATAAGACCAGCAGTTGAATGACTTTATTTTCATAAGACACGTCATTTCGGTTGAACACCATCAATGCCAAATGTCAAATACAATTCCAACAATAGTTTTGTTCAGACAAACAGTACTACAAAAAAAAAAAAAAGGAAAGAAAAAAAAATTTTAGTCATAATATTTTTTATAAAACTTTTAATCACAACATTTTATGTGACTAAATGCCACTTTTAGTCACAAGGTTATGACTACTATTTATGTATTTAGTCATAAATTTTTATTATAAATAAAACTTTCACTCACAAGATTTTTTAGTCACTGTGTGATTGAAACTTTTTGCATGACTAAAAATCTCATGACTAAAAGTTTTATTCATAGGAAAATTTTATGACTAATTGCATATTAGTCACAAGGTTGTGATCAAAAGTGACATTTAGTCACATAAAAAAATTGTTACTAAAGTGTTATAAGACAATGTTGTGACTAAAAATTTATTTTTTCAGTAGTATAATTAATTAAACTCTATCCGCAATGAGAGTGATAAGACCAAGGATCCGGTTCTAGTTCCTGTTGGTCCAGTTACAAGAGCGCGGGCAAAGAGGTTCAAGGAGGCATTAAATACTTTAGCGCAACACATTGTGATAGAGGAGGGCAAGTCTACATGCATGGAATCAACAAATGGAGCTCGAATAGTCAATTTAATTCAAGTTCAGCCATGTAATTGAAGAAGCCACGTCAGCCATGCAGTCCATGCAATTGGGCGGGCTTTTTGGAGGATTTGATTAGTTTGAACCAATTAGTTTGATTCCCTATTTTGTTGTCCACGTTTTTGGGCTGATTAGTCAATAGTTAGCTAGTTTCCTTTTCCGTTTATTGGCTGTAAATGGCTGGAAAATAAAGCCAGACAATTAAGTTAGTTTCCTTTTTTTATTTTTAGGCTAAAATTGTTAAGTTACTTTCCTCTTATTAGCTTAGCATATTCTAGGAATATTATTGTAATTCTCAGCCTATAAATAGGCTTTATTTTCAGATCAGAAGGGACTTTTGGCATCCTATTCACTCTTGTGATTTATCTCTACGTTCTTGTTGAACTAATCGAACTTATCAAGACTTTGTCTTGTGGCGTTCAAATTCGACTTATCAAACGGTTCTCCACCTCCGTTTGTGGCGTCTACGACAATACCAAGGTTCTTGTTTGCGGGTTGATATTGGGTCGCGGTCATCTATACCAAGGTTCGTGTCACGATTCAAGCAACGGGTCGAGCTCTCCCATCCAAACCTGATTGTAGAACGTTCTTGGGTTCCTTTTCGTTGTCGGGTCTCGTTATTCTTGGCGAGGTTCGCATCAATTGACTGAAGTCATCAAGAAGAGCATCAGATTCAAATGGGGCGACGAACAAGCAAAGGCCTTTCAATTACTTAAAGATAAATTGACTAATGCACCTTTACTTGCGTTACCCGATTTCGCTAAGACATTTGAAATTGAATGTGATGCTTCAGGGTTTGGGATAGGAGCAGTCTTGATGCAAGGAGGAAGACCAATAGCGTACTTCAGCGAAAAGCTAAATGGGGCAACACTAAATTACCCAACTTATGACAAGGAGATGTATGCATTGGTTCGAGCCTTAGAGACATGGCAGCACTATCTTTGGCCTAAAGAGTTTGTAATTCACACTGATCATGAGTCCTTGAAGCACTTGAAAGGACAACACAAGTTAAGCAAGCGTCATGCACGATGGGTGGAGTTCCTTGAGACATTTCCATATGTCATCCGATACAAACAAGGTAAGGAAAATATCGTTGCCGATGCGCTGTCTCGAAGGTATGTATTAATTTCTACTCTTGATGCGAAATTACTTGGTTTTGAGCAGATTAAGGACTTATATTCTTTAGACCATGACTTTGGAGAAGAGTATAGAATGTGTGAGAAAATGCTATTGGAAAATTTTTTAGACACGAAGGGTATCTTTTCAGGGAAAATAAGTTGTGTGTGCCTAACTGTTCATTTAGAGATTTGTTAGTCAGGGAATCCCATGGTGGAGGGTTAATGGGACATTTTGGAGTCGCCAAGACATTGGCTATTTTGCAGGAACATTTTTATTGGCCACACATGAAAAGGGATGTAGAGAGAATTTGTGGCAGATGCGTCACTTGTAAGCAGGCAAAATCTCGAGTGCAACCTCATGGATTATACACCCCACTCCCTATACCTAGCGAGCCTTGGATTGATATTTCCATGGATTTTGTTTTGGGTTTACCTAGGTCTAAGCGTGGACGTGATTCTATCTTTGTGGTTGTAGATAGATTCTCTAAGATGGCACATTTTATCCCATGTCATAGAATTGACGACGCTTCACATGTTGCAGATTTATTCTTTAAGGAAATTGTGAGGTTACATGGTATGCCTAGGTCCATTGTTTCAGATAGGGATGCGAAGTTTTTAAGTTACTTTTGGAAGACCTTGTGGTGTAAGTTAGGTACTAAGCTTTTGTTTTCTACTACTTGTCATCCACAAACAGATGGTCAAACTGAAGTAGTAAATAGGACTTTGTCAACTCTGTTGAGAGCTATCATTAAGAAGAACATAAAGACTTGGGAGGAGTGTTTACCACACGTTGAGTTTGCTTATAATCGTACTGTTCATTCTGCTACTAAGTTTTCACCTTTTGAAATCGTTTATGGTTTGAACCCTTTGACTCCATTGGATTTATCTCCATTACCTTTATCTGAGCGTGTTAACTTGGATGGACAAAAGAAAGCTGAATTTGTTAAACAGATACATGAGAAAGCAAGGCTCAATGTCGAGCGAAGAACGGAGCAATATGTTAATCAAGCCAACAAAGGGCGTCGTAAGCTTATTTTTGAGCCCGGTGATTGGGTTTGGCTACATATGCGCAAGGAAAGGTTTCCGAATCAACGGCGCTCAAAGCTGCTTCCTCGAGGAGATGGACCATTTCAAGTTCTTGAGCGCATCAACAAAAATGCTTACAAATTGGACTTACCAGGTCAGTATAACGTTAGTGCAACCTTTAATGTTTCTGATTTAAGTCCTTTTGATGCAGGTGAAGATTTGAGGGCAAATCCTCTTCAAGAGGAGGGGAATGATAAGACCAAGGATCCGGTTCTAGTTCCTGTTGGTCCAGTTACAAGAGCGCGGGCAAAGAGGTTCAAGGAGGCATTAAATACTTCAGCGCAACACATTGTGACAGAGGAGGGCAAGTCTACATGCATGGAATCAACAAATGGAGCTCAAATAGTCAATTTAATTCAAGTTCAGCCATGTAATTGAAGAAGCCACGTCAGCCATGCAGTCCATGCAATTGGGCGTGCTTTTTGGAGGATTTGATTAGTTTGAACCAATTTGTTTGATTCCCTATTTTGTTGTCCACGTTTTTGGGCTGATTAGTCAATAGTTAGCTAGTTTCCTTTTCCGTTTATTGGCTGTAAATGGCTGGAAAATAAAGCCAGACAATTAAGTTAGTTTCCTTTTTTTATTTTTAGGCTAAAATTGTTAAGTTACTTTCCTCTTATTAGCTTAGCATATTCTAGGAATATTATTGTAATTCTCAGCCTATAAATAGGCTTTATTTTCAGATCAGAAGGGACTTTTGGCATCCTATTCACTCTTGTGATTTATCTCTACGTTCTTGTTGAACTAATCGAACTTATCAAGACTTTGTCTTGTGGCGTTCAAATTCGACTTATCAAACGGTTCTCCACCTCCGTTTGTGGCGTCTACGACAATACCAAGGTTCTTGTTTGCGGGTTGATATTGGGTCGCGGTCATCTATACCAAGGTTCTTGTCACGATTCAAGCAACGGGTCGAGCTCTCCCATCCAAACCTGATTGTAGAACGTTCTTGGGTTCCTTTTCGTTGTCAGGTCTCGTTATTCTTGGCGAGGTTCGCATCAATTGACTGAAGTCATCAAGAAGAGCATCGTATTCAAATGGGGCGACGAACAAGCAAAGGCCTTTCAATTACTTAAAGATAAATTGACTAATGCACCTTTACTTGCGTTACCCGATTTCGCTAAGACATTTGAAATTGAATGTGATGCTTCAGGGTTTGGGATAGGAGCAGTCTTGATGCAAGGAGGAAGACCAATAGCGTACTTCAGCGAAAAGCTAAATGGGGCAACACTAAATTACCCAACTTATGACAAGGAGATGTATGCATTGGTTCGAGCCTTAGAGACATGGCAGCACTATCTTTGGCCTAAAGAGTTTGTAATTCACACTGATCATGAGTCCTTGAAGCACTTGAAAGGACAACACAAGTTAAGCAAGCGTCATGCACGATGGGTGGAGTTCCTTGAGACATTTCCATATGTCATCCGATACAAACAAGGTAAGGAAAATATCGTTGCCGATGCGCTGTCTCGAAGGTATGTATTAATTTCTACTCTTGATGCGAAATTACTTGGTTTTGAGCAGATTAAGGACTTATATTCTTTAGACCATGACTTTGGAGAAGAGTATAGAATGTGTGAGAAAATGCTATTGGAAAATTTTTTAGACACGAAGGGTATCTTTTCAGGGAAAATAAGTTGTGTGTGCCTAACTGTTCATTTAGAGATTTGTTAGTCAGGGAATCCCATGGTGGAGGGTTAATGGGACATTTTGGAGTCGCCAAGACATTGGCTATTTTGCAGGAACATTTTTATTGGCCACACATGAAAAGGGATGTAGAGAGAATTTGTGGCAGATGCGTCACTTGTAAGCAGGCAAAATCTCGAGTGCAACCTCATGGATTATACACCCCACTCCCTATACCTAGCGAGCCTTGGATTGATATTTCCATGGATTTTGTTTTGGGTTTACCTAGGTCTAAGCGTGGACGTGATTCTATCTTTGTGGTTGTAGATAGATTCTCTAAGATGGCACATTTTATCCCATGTCATAGAATTGACGACGCTTCACATGTTGCAGATTTATTCTTTAAGGAAATTGTGAGGTTACATGGTATGCCTAGGTCCATTGTTTCAGATAGGGATGCGAAGTTTTTAAGTTACTTTTGGAAGACCTTGTGGTGTAAGTTAGGTACTAAGCTTTTGTTTTCTACTACTTGTCATCCACAAACAGATGGTCAAACTGAAGTAGTAAATAGGACTTTGTCAACTCTGTTGAGAGCTATCATTAAGAAGAACATAAAGACTTGGGAGGAGTGTTTACCACACGTTGAGTTTGCTTATAATCGTACTGTTCATTCTGCTACTAAGTTTTCACCTTTTGAAATCGTTTATGGTTTGAACCCTTTGACTCCATTGGATTTATCTCCATTACCTTTATCTGAGCGTGTTAACTTGGATGGACAAAAGAAAGCTGAATTTGTTAAACAGATACATGAGAAAGCAAGGCTCAATGTCGAGCGAAGAACGGAGCAATATGTTAATCAAGCCAACAAAGGGCGTCGTAAGCTTATTTTTGAGCCCGGTGATTGGGTTTGGCTACATATGCGCAAGGAAAGGTTTCCGAATCAACGGCGCTCAAAGCTGCTTCCTCGAGGAGATGGACCATTTCAAGTTCTTGAGCGCATCAACAAAAATGCTTACAAATTGGACTTACCAGGTCAGTATAACGTTAGTGCAACCTTTAATGTTTCTGATTTAAGTCCTTTTGATGCAGGTGAAGATTTGAGGGCAAATCCTCTTCAAGAGGAGGGGAATGATAAGACCAAGGATCCGGTTCTAGTTCCTGTTGGTCCAGTTACAAGAGCGCGGGCAAAGAGGTTCAAGGAGGCATTAAATACTTCAGCGCAACACATTGTGACAGAGGAGGGCAAGTCTACATGCATGGAATCAACAAATGGAGCTCAAATAGTCAATTTAATTCAAGTTCAGCCATGTAATTGAAGAAGCCACGTCAGCCATGCAGTCCATGCAATTGGGCGTGCTTTTTGGAGGATTTGATTAGTTTGAACCAATTTGTTTGATTCCCTATTTTGTTGTCCACGTTTTTGGGCTGATTAGTCAATAGTTAGCTAGTTTCCTTTTCCGTTTATTGGCTGTAAATGGCTGGAAAATAAAGCCAGACAATTAAGTTAGTTTCCTTTTTTTATTTTTAGGCTAAAATTGTTAAGTTACTTTCCTCTTATTAGCTTAGCATATTCTAGGAATATTATTGTAATTCTCAGCCTATAAATAGGCTTTATTTTCAGATCAGAAGGGACTTTTGGCATCCTATTCACTCTTGTGATTTATCTCTACGTTCTTGTTGAACTAATCGAACTTATCAAGACTTTGTCTTGTGGCGTTCAAATTCGACTTATCAAACGGTTCTCCACCTCCGTTTGTGGCGTCTACGACAATACCAAGGTTCTTGTTTGCGGGTTGATATTGGGTCGCGGTCATCTATACCAAGGTTCTGTCACGATTCAAGCAACGGGTCGAGCTCTCCCATCCAAACCTGATTGTAGAACGTTCTTGGGTTCCTTTTCGTTGTCAGGTCTCGTTATTCTTGGCGAGGTTCGCATCAATTGACTGAAGTCATCAAGAAGAGCATCGTATTCAAATGGGGCGACGAACAAGCAAAGGCCTTTCAATTACTTAAAGATAAATTGACTAATGCACCTTTACTTGCGTTACCCGATTTCGCTAAGACATTTGAAATTGAATGTGATGCTTCAGGGTTTGGGATAGGAGCAGTCTTGATGCAAGGAGGAAGACCAATAGCGTACTTCAGCGAAAAGCTAAATGGGGCAACACTAAATTACCCAACTTATGACAAGGAGATGTATGCATTGGTTCGAGCCTTAGAGACATGGCAGCACTATCTTTGGCCTAAAGAGTTTGTAATTCACACTGATCATGAGTCCTTGAAGCACTTGAAAGGACAACACAAGTTAAGCAAGCGTCATGCACGATGGGTGGAGTTCCTTGAGACATTTCCATATGTCATCCGATACAAACAAGGTAAGGAAAATATCGTTGCCGATGCGCTGTCTCGAAGGTATGTATTAATTTCTACTCTTGATGCGAAATTACTTGGTTTTGAGCAGATTAAGGACTTATATTCTTTAGACCATGACTTTGGAGAAGAGTATAGAATGTGTGAGAAAATGCTATTGGAAAATTTTTTAGACACGAAGGGTATCTTTTCAGGGAAAATAAGTTGTGTGTGCCTAACTGTTCATTTAGAGATTTGTTAGTCAGGGAATCCCATGGTGGAGGGTTAATGGGACATTTTGGAGTCGCCAAGACATTGGCTATTTTGCAGGAACATTTTTATTGGCCACACATGAAAAGGGATGTAGAGAGAATTTGTGGCAGATGCGTCACTTGTAAGCAGGCAAAATCTCGAGTGCAACCTCATGGATTATACACCCCACTCCCTATACCTAGCGAGCCTTGGATTGATATTTCCATGGATTTTGTTTTGGGTTTACCTAGGTCTAAGCGTGGACGTGATTCTATCTTTGTGGTTGTAGATAGATTCTCTAAGATGGCACATTTTATCCCATGTCATAGAATTGACGACGCTTCACATGTTGCAGATTTATTCTTTAAGGAAATTGTGAGGTTACATGGTATGCCTAGGTCCATTGTTTCAGATAGGGATGCGAAGTTTTTAAGTTACTTTTGGAAGACCTTGTGGTGTAAGTTAGGTACTAAGCTTTTGTTTTCTACTACTTGTCATCCACAAACAGATGGTCAAACTGAAGTAGTAAATAGGACTTTGTCAACTCTGTTGAGAGCTATCATTAAGAAGAACATAAAGACTTGGGAGGAGTGTTTACCACACGTTGAGTTTGCTTATAATCGTACTGTTCATTCTGCTACTAAGTTTTCACCTTTTGAAATCGTTTATGGTTTGAACCCTTTGACTCCATTGGATTTATCTCCATTACCTTTATCTGAGCGTGTTAACTTGGATGGACAAAAGAAAGCTGAATTTGTTAAACAGATACATGAGAAAGCAAGGCTCAATGTCGAGCGAAGAACGGAGCAATATGTTAATCAAGCCAACAAAGGGCGTCGTAAGCTTATTTTTGAGCCCGGTGATTGGGTTTGGCTACATATGCGCAAGGAAAGGTTTCCGAATCAACGGCGCTCAAAGCTGCTTCCTCGAGGAGATGGACCATTTCAAGTTCTTGAGCGCATCAACAAAAATGCTTACAAATTGGACTTACCAGGTCAGTATAACGTTAGTGCAACCTTTAATGTTTCTGATTTAAGTCCTTTTGATGCAGGTGAAGATTTGAGGGCAAATCCTCTTCAAGAGGAGGGGAATGATAAGACCAAGGATCCGGTTCTAGTTCCTGTTGGTCCAGTTACAAGAGCGCGGGCAAAGAGGTTCAAGGAGGCATTAAATACTTCAGCGCAACACATTGTGACAGAGGAGGGCAAGTCTACATGCATGGAATCAACAAATGGAGCTCAAATAGTCAATTTAATTCAAGTTCAGCCATGTAATTGAAGAAGCCACGTCAGCCATGCAGTCCATGCAATTGGGCGTGCTTTTTGGAGGATTTGATTAGTTTGAACCAATTTGTTTGATTCCCTATTTTGTTGTCCACGTTTTTGGGCTGATTAGTCAATAGTTAGCTAGTTTCCTTTTCCGTTTATTGGCTGTAAATGGCTGGAAAATAAAGCCAGACAATTAAGTTAGTTTCCTTTTTTTATTTTTAGGCTAAAATTGTTAAGTTACTTTCCTCTTATTAGCTTAGCATATTCTAGGAATATTATTGTAATTCTCAGCCTATAAATAGGCTTTATTTTCAGATCAGAAGGGACTTTTGGCATCCTATTCACTCTTGTGATTTATCTCTACGTTCTTGTTGAACTAATCGAACTTATCAAGACTTTGTCTTGTGGCGTTCAAATTCGACTTATCAAACGGTTCTCCACCTCCGTTTGTGGCGTCTACGACAATACCAAGGTTCTTGTTTGCGGGTTGATATTGGGTCGCGGTCATCTATACCAAGGTTCTTGTCACGATTCAAGCAACGGGTCGAGCTCTCCCATCCAAACCTGATTGTAGAACGTTCTTGGGTTCCTTTTCGTTGTCAGGTCTCGTTATTCTTGGCGAGGTTCGCATCAATTGACTGAAGTCATCAAGAAGAGCATCGTATTCAAATGGGGCGACGAACAAGCAAAGGCCTTTCAATTACTTAAAGATAAATTGACTAATGCACCTTTACTTGCGTTACCCGATTTCGCTAAGACATTTGAAATTGAATGTGATGCTTCAGGGTTTGGGATAGGAGCAGTCTTGATGCAAGGAGGAAGACCAATAGCGTACTTCAGCGAAAAGCTAAATGGGGCAACACTAAATTACCCAACTTATGACAAGGAGATGTATGCATTGGTTCGAGCCTTAGAGACATGGCAGCACTATCTTTGGCCTAAAGAGTTTGTAATTCACACTGATCATGAGTCCTTGAAGCACTTGAAAGGACAACACAAGTTAAGCAAGCGTCATGCACGATGGGTGGAGTTCCTTGAGACATTTCCATATGTCATCCGATACAAACAAGGTAAGGAAAATATCGTTGCCGATGCGCTGTCTCGAAGGTATGTATTAATTTCTACTCTTGATGCGAAATTACTTGGTTTTGAGCAGATTAAGGACTTATATTCTTTAGACCATGACTTTGGAGAAGAGTATAGAATGTGTGAGAAAATGCTATTGGAAAATTTTTTAGACACGAAGGGTATCTTTTCAGGGAAAATAAGTTGTGTGTGCCTAACTGTTCATTTAGAGATTTGTTAGTCAGGGAATCCCATGGTGGAGGGTTAATGGGACATTTTGGAGTCGCCAAGACATTGGCTATTTTGCAGGAACATTTTTATTGGCCACACATGAAAAGGGATGTAGAGAGAATTTGTGGCAGATGCGTCACTTGTAAGCAGGCAAAATCTCGAGTGCAACCTCATGGATTATACACCCCACTCCCTATACCTAGCGAGCCTTGGATTGATATTTCCATGGATTTTGTTTTGGGTTTACCTAGGTCTAAGCGTGGACGTGATTCTATCTTTGTGGTTGTAGATAGATTCTCTAAGATGGCACATTTTATCCCATGTCATAGAATTGACGACGCTTCACATGTTGCAGATTTATTCTTTAAGGAAATTGTGAGGTTACATGGTATGCCTAGGTCCATTGTTTCAGATAGGGATGCGAAGTTTTTAAGTTACTTTTGGAAGACCTTGTGGTGTAAGTTAGGTACTAAGCTTTTGTTTTCTACTACTTGTCATCCACAAACAGATGGTCAAACTGAAGTAGTAAATAGGACTTTGTCAACTCTGTTGAGAGCTATCATTAAGAAGAACATAAAGACTTGGGAGGAGTGTTTACCACACGTTGAGTTTGCTTATAATCGTACTGTTCATTCTGCTACTAAGTTTTCACCTTTTGAAATCGTTTATGGTTTGAACCCTTTGACTCCATTGGATTTATCTCCATTACCTTTATCTGAGCGTGTTAACTTGGATGGACAAAAGAAAGCTGAATTTGTTAAACAGATACATGAGAAAGCAAGGCTCAATGTCGAGCGAAGAACGGAGCAATATGTTAATCAAGCCAACAAAGGGCGTCGTAAGCTTATTTTTGAGCCCGGTGATTGGGTTTGGCTACATATGCGCAAGGAAAGGTTTCCGAATCAACGGCGCTCAAAGCTGCTTCCTCGAGGAGATGGACCATTTCAAGTTCTTGAGCGCATCAACAAAAATGCTTACAAATTGGACTTACCAGGTCAGTATAACGTTAGTGCAACCTTTAATGTTTCTGATTTAAGTCCTTTTGATGCAGGTGAAGATTTGAGGGCAAATCCTCTTCAAGAGGAGGGGAATGATAAGACCAAGGATCCGGTTCTAGTTCCTGTTGGTCCAGTTACAAGAGCGCGGGCAAAGAGGTTCAAGGAGGCATTAAATACTTCAGCGCAACACATTGTGACAGAGGAGGGCAAGTCTACATGCATGGAATCAACAAATGGAGCTCAAATAGTCAATTTAATTCAAGTTCAGCCATGTAATTGAAGAAGCCACGTCAGCCATGCAGTCCATGCAATTGGGCGTGCTTTTTGGAGGATTTGATTAGTTTGAACCAATTTGTTTGATTCCCTATTTTGTTGTCCACGTTTTTGGGCTGATTAGTCAATAGTTAGCTAGTTTCCTTTTCCGTTTATTGGCTGTAAATGGCTGGAAAATAAAGCCAGACAATTAAGTTAGTTTCCTTTTTTTATTTTTAGGCTAAAATTGTTAAGTTACTTTCCTCTTATTAGCTTAGCATATTCTAGGAATATTATTGTAATTCTCAGCCTATAAATAGGCTTTATTTTCAGATCAGAAGGGACTTTTGGCATCCTATTCACTCTTGTGATTTATCTCTACGTTCTTGTTGAACTAATCGAACTTATCAAGACTTTGTCTTGTGGCGTTCAAATTCGACTTATCAAACGATTCTCCACCTCCGTTTGTGGCGTCTACGACAATACCAAGGTTCTTGTTTGCGGGTTGATATTGGGTCGCGGTCATCTATACCAAGGTTCGTGTCACGATTCAAGCAACGGGTCGAGCTCTCCCATCCAAACCTGATTGTAGAACGTTCTTGGGTTCCTTTTCGTTGTCGGGTCTCGTTATTCTTGGCGAGGTTCATATCATTTGCCTGCTTACAAGTGACGCATCTGCCACAAATTCTCTCTACATCCCTTTTCATGTGTGGCGAATAAAAATGTTCCTGCAAAATAGCGAATGTCTTGGCAACTCCAAAATGTCCCATTAACCCTCCACCATGGGATTCCCTGACTAACAAATCTCTCAATGAACAGTTAGGCACACACAATTTATTTTCCCTGAAAAGATACCCTTCGTGTCTAAAAAATTTTCCAATAGCATTTTTCTCAGACATTCTATACTCTTCTCCAAAGTCATAGTCAAAAAAATATAACTCCTTAATCTACTCAAAACCAAGTAATTTCGCATCAAGAGTAGAAATTAATACATACCTTCGAGACAGCGCATCGGCAATGATATTTTCCTTACCTTATTTCTTCATGGACCGGTTTTGGAGTTAATGGAACAAGAGTGATTGATCTCTGGTTGTGAACCAACGAGTACTTGTTGGTGTAGCCGTCATGCTTAACTCGTCAATCAAATTGCCATGATCTTCCTAATAATAAGTGTCCAGCTTGCATCGGAACCACATCGCACAAAACCTCATCTTCATATCTTCCAATGCGAAAAGAGACTAACACTTGTCTGTTCACCTTTACCTCACCACTATCATTCAACCATTGCAATTTATAAAGTTGAGGATTCTTGGTTGTGGGCAGCCCTAGCTTTTCTACCATGGTTACACTAGCAACGTTTGTACAACTCCCACCATCAACAATCATACTACATACCTTGTTTTTGATCTGGCACCTAGTATGAAAGATATTTTCCCGTTGCTCCTCTTCGTCGTCTCTGGCTTGCACACTTGGAGCTCTTCTTGCAACCAACAAATCTCCTTGGATAGGATACTCCTCCTCGTCAGCATCCTCTAACGAAGGCATCGAACCATGGTCCGAGTCCTCATCGGTTTCAATCTCTCCGTTGTCCCGCATCACCATAGCTCGCTTGTTCGGGCATTGGCTAGCTATATGACCCCTGCCTTGACATTTAAAGCACTTAATATCTCGATTCCGAGTGGTGGAAGAATCAGATTTACCTTGGTTCCTATGGCTGGCCTCTTCTTGTTTTTGTTCGGTTTCTGGCCTTGCGTAGAGTTGCTTATCATCCTTCTTCCATGATTGCGCCTTCCAAGCGAAGGTACTCGGGTTTTGGCTTGGCCGCATGTTACTGCCCCTCCTCTTGAGCTGATTCTCAATTTTGAGAGCCATGTGTACCATGTCCTCCAACTCCACGTAATGTTGTAGCTCAACGACATTGTGAATTTCTCGATTCAAGCCCGCCAAAAACCTTGCCATTGTAGCTTCCTGATCCTCTTCTATATTTGCTCGGATCATCATGACCTCCATCTCCTTATAGTATTCCTCCACACTACGGGTGCCTTGCTTAATAACTTGGTGGGATCAGCTTGTCATAAATAGGAGAAGAAATAGAGAGCGACCTATCGAGTCATGGGACGAGATGAAGGCGGTGATGAGGAAGCGATTTGTGCCAGCGTACTACTTCCGGGATAATTGGAAAATTCAATTACGGCTAGTTTTACCTTCTTCGTTTCGGAATAGGTGTGGCAGTCAAAGATGAACTCCATTTTCTTCTCCCATTCCAGGTATGCTTCGGGGTCAGATTTACCTTGGAAAGATGGTATCTTCATTTTGATGCCACTCAAACTATCATTTCCCCGATTCCTAACTCCTCTATCCCGTGCAAATCTCCCGGTGACTACCCGCTGAATCTTCTCCATCATCAAACTCATCCCCATCAGTTCCGTAGTAGTCAGGTGCCTCTCCTCTAACCGAAACCCTCTCTCGCCTACGCGCATGAGGAACATGTCGTGGCTGTTCCACACGTGCGTTTTCTATCCGATCGACCCTCTCATGAAGCAGCTCCAACTCTCCTCTCAACATTCACCTCATCTCCCCCATCATCGCTTCCAGTCAATTTTTCGCTGAAATACGCGATTGGTCGTCCTCCTTGCATCAGTACGGCACCTATACCAACACCAGAAGCATCACATTCAATTTCAAATGTTTTAGAAAAATCTGGTAAAGTAAGTAAAGGAGCATGAGTAAGCTTATGCTTAATAAGCTGAAACGCCTTCTCTTGTTCTTCTCCCCACTTGAACCCAACGTTCTTTTTGATTACTTCTGTGAGCGGTGTAGCCAAAGTACTGAAATCCCTTACAAATCGCCGTAAGAGCTGGCAAGTCCATGAAAACTCCTTACATCTCCAACGCTTGTGGGACTCGGCCACTCTTAGATTGCCCGAATCTTTTCCTCAAGCTGGCGTGGAAAACTCAAGCTGGCAAGTCCATGAAAACTCCTTACATCTCCAACGCTTGTGGGACTCGGCCACTCTTTTCCTCAAGCCCGAATCATTTCATCAAGCAAGAACCTTGGTATATCGAAGACGCCACAATCAAGGATGGAAAGCTTGATTGATAAGTCGGTTTTGAAAGCCATGGAAAATTTCCGATAAGTTCGAATAGTTCATCAAAGAACCAAAGAAAGAATTCGCCTTTCAGAAAAATAAAATTTTTGTCCAAAAAAAGTCCTCCCATTAATCATGAAAATGCCTATTTATAGGCCAAATTACAATCAGAAAATCCTAAGGAAATTCGTCCAAAAAAACCAGAGGGAAATTGCCTAAAACTAGAATCCTGAAGTTGACAAATTCAAATGTAATAACTAACCCTAATTTAGCCTAAAATAAAAACCAACTAAAAGGAATGTTTTAATGGCTGATTATCAGCCAATTACATGCCCAAAACCTAAGGGAAAGTGCAATAAATTCGTTTTGGCAACTTGAACAAACAGTTCAGCCACATGTGCCCACAATGGGAAAGTTTCCGAAATTCTTCATTAGCCTAGATCATGCCAAATTCGTGGACTCTTCTAAAATCTGGATCAAATTGATGCACCTTTGAGGTTGACGTGGGCCTTGGTCAATGGGCCTGCATAAATTGACTTGATTCCAAATTTCATGAATCAGCCGATTTAATGCTTCCTTGAATTTCTTAGCACAGGGTCTTTTAATTGGACCAACAGAACTTGAATTGGGTCAGCCACCTTCCATGCATTTGGAGGCTCTCTGTGTTTCCATCATTCCCCTCCTCTTGAAAAGGATTTGTCGTCAAATCATCTCCTGCATCAAAGGGACTTAAATCAGAAACATTGAAGGTAGCACTTACATTATACCACCAGGCAGATCCAATTTGTAAGCATTGTCATTGATTCTTTCAACGACTTGAAATGGACCATCTCCTCGTGGTAGCAACTTTGACTTCCTTTGCTCCGGAAAACGCTCCTTTCTAAAGTGCAACCATACCCAATCTCCGGGTTCGAAAATTAGCTTGTGTCGCCCCTTATTGGCTTGCTTTGCACATTGTTCCGTTCTTCGCTCAATGTTGAGTCTTGCTTTCTCATGAATCTGCTTAACAAAATCAGCCTTCCTTTTGCCATCTAAATTAACGCGTTCAGAAACAGGTAATGGTGATAATTCTAATGGAGACAAAGGATTAAAACCATAAACAATCTCAAAAGGTGAATACTTAGTAGCAGAATGGACAGAACGATTATATGCAAACTCAGCATGCGGTAAACAGTCTTCCCATGTCTTAACAAAGTTCTGACTAATGATCGCCCTTAACAAAGTTGACAAAGTCCTATTTACTACCTCAGTTTGACCTTCAGTTTGTGGGTGACAAGTAGTAGAAAACAACAATTCAATACCTCATCCTCATCAGCTGAATTTTG
>JAINRI010000621.1:0-29403 GCA_025413485.1 Ficus microcarpa
TTTTGGTCTGTACTTATTTCATGTGTGAATGGACAAAGAAGGAATTTAAAGACCTATTTCATTTGTGAAGAGACAGCTATCTTATATACTTATTCTGATTTATTCTTTTATTAGTATTTTTGGTCTGTTGAGGTCATGTCTCAATAGTAATATATATATATATGTATATATTTTGATTTATGTATATAATTGGCCTAATTGCTGCATGTATAGGAAACGTATATGGCAAGCCCATGCAGGAAAACATAAACGGAACGTTCTCCTCAGTGTGCAATTTATCAACTTCAAACGAATCTGATCTTTAGACAGAAGGTGACAAATATGATTCCTTTTGTTTGTGACCATTCATATCGTGAGAAACACAAGTAGTTTTGAGTAAAACAAGGACATATTTTATATAAAATACACTTTGTTGATTTATCATTTGAACTAAAAAACTTTAAAGGTTACAAGAGGTGGACCAACATTGGTATTTATTAGATGAATCCCATACATGACAAATAAATTAGGGAGTCTGATTATAGATATTCAAACTCAAGATCACCTGTTCCAATACCATGTTAAATAACCAAGACTTCTTTACACCGGTGCATCCTGAACTAATCACACGGTTGCAAACACTCTGAATTTTTAATTTTGATAATTTGCACTCTTAACTTATATATTTATAGTAATTTATCCCTCATTGATAATAATATAGAGCTTTTCAATACTAGCGTACTAGTTTAGTTGGAGAAATATTTCTAGATTTGTTTTATAGAGATTGCTAGTCCTCCCTCTTAAAACCAAATATCCACCTCATTAAAAAGATTATGGAGGGTTGCATATCTAGATAACTCCAAGAAGTAGTATGTCTCACAAAGTAGATTGCTCTGAGGAGAGACTGACTTAAACTTAAAACTATCTATCGAGAACAAGCAGTCTAACTGCCCCACCAAATGGCTGGTGATATCCTAAAGGAATTTGTGATTCTCCAATTGTGATGCTACGGGACTTTGATTTTATCAGTTAAACAACGCTAACACTTTCACTCTATCCATGGTGGAACCCTAACATGACGCATGTCAAACATTAGTGGTCTAATAGTAGTATACTTTTAAGTTTGTAATGACATTTTTTTTTTATCACTTTATTCTGAAAGACGAAACTCTGCTTGGTCTGCCATATGTGCCTCTATGTTCCTTTGAGTGGGAGTATATATACATATCTATATATATATATATATATATATATATGCGAAATACTAAATGAGAATGCTACTGGCATAGTATATTACCTTTCATGATCAGTTTTTGTCATACTGTTCTAGCACTATTCCTCTAGAATTTATCAATCATGATTGAAAGCAAGAGGAAGTCCACTAGAAAAAGAAAATTAATGAACACATACACACATACATATATATAGTTATATATTTTTTTTCCATTTTGGATGATTGAGTGGAGGACAAGACGTATTCAGTCCGATCATTATAGTGTACAGGTTTTTTGGGAACTTAGAATTTCCTTTTATGCATGGATGAGAGATAGTGAGACTCCCGGACTCAAAGAAGTTTAATATATATGCTCCTCAATTTGGCACCTTTTTCTTAACTAAGACGCCCAAAAAAGGAAATGAAAATTTAAAAAAAAAAAAAAAAAACAAAGAAAGAGAAAGCATTATATAGATACATATATACACTATCTAAATAGTATCTATATATGTGTGCGTGTGCGTGTGCGTGTGCGTGTGTGTGTGTGCAGATGGTCCTGTGGTTTGGACCCCATATAACGTGGTTGGGGAACTAATTCACAAGAATTGGGCCATTGCTTAACATCTTCAAAGCATATGTATAGCATAAAAAGTAGCCTAGCACAAGCATAGAATTTTTTAAAAGCCAAGTAATGGAGTGTAGAGGGGAAACCATAACATTATTTCAACCAATATTATGCTTTCTATGTTGCACTCACAAGTCAATGAACTAATTCTAACATATATAAATATATATATATATATAGATATTATATATGTGTATGTGAATTGTTTTTGAAGTTTCAAATTTTAATTTTTACTAGTTTGTGTCCAATTTAGGCTAGATTAATAACTAGTAGAGAAATACCATATTATATAAAGTAAAATATATATATATATATATATATATATATATATAGGGGAATTAGAAAAGTGGAGTTTGACTCACTTTGAACTTGGATATTGCATCTATGCTAGCTTTTGAAGGAAGGGCATCTGGTTCTTATCTGCTATATAATTTTTTTTTTTTTCATTTCATGGAGATCTGATGCTTAAAGGGGTTTCTAAATTATTGAGCTTAGAGATATAACATGTCTTGTAAAGGGAACATATTATGATTCCTTGAATCTAATATCTTTTCTTTTCTTCTTCTTCTTCTTCTTCTTCTTCTTCTTTATTACATATAATATATATATATATATATATCTAAATATTTTTTAAAAATTTCTTATGGCCTTAGCAACCATTAGTTTTAAGGTGGGACCATTTCACAGCATTATTGTATTATCCATGTTTCCTACAAACACACACAACTCTAGAGAGAAAGAGCGTTATTGTAAATATAGTATCTTCATTAAAGTAAGCTATAAAGGAAAACAAGGGATTTCAGAGTTTTCATGTAAGAATTGCGACATAAAAACTAGAAACCCTTCCTTAGACATTCCTCTTCTTGAGTCAAAAAAAAAAAAAAAAAAAAAGAAAAAGAAAAAGAAAAAGAAAAGGGCCTTCAACAAGGGCGTCAATCTAAGCTTATTAATATCTAAAATGGGAAGAGAAACGAGCAGCCATTGGTGAGAGCAAGGATGTGAAGAGATATTTGTAGAGACATTTATATATCTTTCAATAGTCTTTTTCCTCTCTTAGACAGCACCACCTGAAAATACAACCATTATTTTGTCACATACCCGCATTGAAGAAGGAAAAAAAAATAAAAAAGCATTCCAAGATCACCTATTGAACTTCTCTCGTAGAACAAAAAGAGAAACTATTGTGATTATCATGATCATGATTGGCCGGTAGGAGTTAGTTCTTACCAAAATCCCTCGGTGTTTTGCATTTATAGCAAGCGGTCCTGTTCGCGTAATTGTGCTCCCCGCATCCAACTCTGTCCATTGAAAACTAATACAGATGAGGCTATACGCAGCGTGCCTCCAGAAATTTTCAATGTCTTTATTATTTGTTTTACATGTGACAATCATAAATCTCTTGCGCTAAAAAGGACTAAGAAAGGGTAAGCTATAATGTCCCACTTCGCTAAGAGAAGCGGTTTATAGTTCAAAAGTAAGGATATTACAAAAGTAAGGACACTAAGAGAAAAACCATGCAAGCCTTGTTCCAAAAAGGACAATATTATACTATAGGTGAAGGCGTGGTTCGTGATAAGATAAGTTTCTACATATATATCAGAAGTAGGATGTGATTACAGAAGCATCTTTTAATAAAAAACATTAGGCCAAGTTTTTAACATATTGACTTCTGTAAAGTACGAATCAATGCAATGAATGGGAATTTTATAGAAATGACGGTTATGGGGAAAACCAATGCTGGAAAATTCTTCTTCTTTTTCTAAATACTATGAGAACTAATTTGCCTTCTGAAGCTTATGGAATACTACTCTTCTAGGATTAAAAAATTCTCAGCACCATTTGGGTGGAAAAAAAGAATGTTAACTCACTCACCTAGCGCAAAACCAGTCGCCAGTTTTCCAGCCGGGCACACTGCAGCCGTCGGAACCCATCATGTTTTTCGGGGTGCCACAAATGTAGCATTGCGACCTGCTTGCGTAGTTGTGAGCCCCACAGTTCGCGGCATTGCAATACCAGTCGCCGGCCAAGGCCTCAGTCCTACTGTACGAAGCGTATGTTGCGGGGTCAGGGCCACCGCACTTGGGGTACTGGCAGCGTTGGCATTGTTCCCTCTTTTTAAAATTCCAATGCTGGCATGCACCACACATCCAGTCTCCTGATCCCCAGCTTTGCATTCTCTCTTCTGCCTTGGATTATTCAACATGTGAAACAACAAATCAGACAAAAAGTGCATACTATTCTAAAGTATTAATTGATATTTGTCATGTTTTCTATACAAGCCAAGAGAAAAAATCCAAGCCTAAGTGCCTAAGGTGTTCTTTTTATATAGTTATATTCAATATAAAATTACAAGTTGGCTAGAGCTAACCGACATATGTGTATAAAAATAATGCACATACGAAAACAATGGAAAGCATGCCGGAATTTCTACTAACAATAATATTGTAATACCACCCTTTTCTCTTGAGATGAAGATTTTTGTATGATAAAAGCAAAATTCAAGTTTCAACATGAGAAAATTATGGTGGGTTTAATGTAAAGAAGAATTGTAGAATCAAGAAAATAGAACTCACCGTGAGGGAAGTGAAGGGCTTGGTTGAAAGAAAAATAGGTTTGAAAATATAGAACTTGGTGGTTTGTGTTTGTTCTAGCTAGTAGAGAACAGCTTGTCGATGAGTTGGTGATCTTGGTGTTTGGGTTGGGAGGGTTTATATAGTTGTTCAAGGCCCTCAAATGTGGGGTCCATGTGGATGTTCCTTTTTTATTCCCTTCACCTGGCTCTCTCTTTCCCTGATATCGAATATTTTTTGTAAGTATTATTACTATATTTAATTAATATATAGTATGAGGTCTACAACGTTCACCTGATTCTCTTTTTTTCTACTATGGAATTTTTTTATTTAACAATTTATGACTTAAAACTTTCGATTATTACTGAAGAAAAATGAAAACTTTCTTAAGTTTTAAAACCTGAAAGCTCCTATCCAAATTATTCTCCTCCTACTCGTTGAGCTTGTCCCAACGAGATTCCTTAGAATGGAATCCTTATTAATTACAAGGGGTCGTGTTTTCTTCTTCAAATATAGATTCGTTACTCAACTAGTTCTCCTTTTCCACTTCTAGCTAGGCGTCTTACATAGAAGGGGAAAAAGGAAGATCAAAAAGAAGAAAAGTTTTTGCAAGGTTGGGAAGTTACCCCCAGTATTAATTGAGTTCATGCACACATACAAGCTAAAAAATAAGTGAAATTCCAACCCATGACCCATGCCTCTTGCCTTTACATGATTCCTTTAAATTATTGCAAAAACAAACACTTTGCATGTATTCCAATGTTCTCTCCCATATATCCAGTTTCCAAGTTCCTTCAGAAGAAAAAAGGCAACTGTCGAGGTGTTATAAGGGGCAGCTGCTATTTGACAGTCTCGAAGAATATTTTTCCCCACCACGTGGAAATCGTGACTCCCTTTTGTTTACGTTAGCAACATTTTTGACATAAAAGCGTTCAAAATTTTCGAGTATTTAACGTTACTAAATGAGAAACTAATTTTAATTGTGTTTCCGAGCGCATCTATGTATCCAAGCTCGTCTGACAACTACAAAAGTAAGAACATTACTAATATTACGATTTGGATTCAAGTAATCCTCATCGCAAGGGACAAGGTATCTAGAAAATTATTTTGTCAGATATCCATATGCCATATGGGAATTGACTGTCACCACGGAATTATTTGAGTATTCCAATCCTTGATCTTGTTACCATAATAACTAAAAAAAAAAAAGGGGCAATTTCTGGGGATGGGTTGAAAAGGATTGGGACAAACACAATGATAGAAAATTTATTAGGATAAGTATCTAAACCATTCGTTTCTTGTGTTTTTAAATGTGATGTTTAAAATTTCCATTTAGACATGATTCGGTCAAATTCATTGCATGAAAAGCCAATTTTAACTTACCTTAAAACACTTTAATTAAACCTTTCGTTTCCTGTGTTTTTAAATGTGATGTTTAGAACCTCGATTTAGACATAATTCGGTCAAATTCATTGTATGAAAACCCAATTTTAACATACGTTAAAACATTTAAAATTAATTTTGATCAAGTTGGTCAGTCTTGTGGTTAAAATGGTCTTTTGGGACATATGTTTTGAGAGTTGTTGTAATAAATATTCCAATTCAAATTTTTTAGGAAGGAGAAAAATGAGTTCGGTTAGATTATGAAACAGTAAAATAAGATTAATTGTAATAATTTTAATATTGTTTGTAAAAAACCTTTTCAAATCTATGTTCCATCTTCCAAAACGTAGGCTATGTATGAACAAATGTTGTCAAGAAGAAGGTTTTTATGATCAAATTAATATTATAGAAGACGATTATGGCATTTCTAGAAAGATATGAGGTAAAACGTGATATCTCGACAAAACATTAGATGCTCATTCTAATTTTCTTTCATTGGTAAAACCCAAAAGGTTTTTAAAATGTTTCTATTATCTCGTTAAGGCTTTAATGAGCCATCATTTTGTTTCTCAGAAGAAGTAGATCACTTGAACAATCTTTTAGAGTACATAAGTTTGTTTTTTTGTTTATGTAGCTAAGTCTACTCGTTTGTCTTTCATTTCTGATTTCAGCAAGTCGTATTGCATTTTTTTTTACATATTTATTTCTTTTTTTACTAATATTACTGATGGATTGTATAGGATAGATGATGTGGGTGCTAAGAGGGTGCCGGCCTAATCGGGATATCTTGGTGCACCTATTAACTCCTATAACCACCCTTTCATTTTTTTTTTTTTTAATTTCTCAATTTTCTTCTTGTAACTTCTTATTCACACGAAGGGTTTCTACGTGATCAAGCCCACATGGATGCAAACGTGCACATCTACGTCACAAGAGAGTACACGCTATTTTCAGGCCAACTTGGCAAATATAACCTTCCCCTGAGCAGGTTGATATAAATATTGGTGATAACAAAGTCAAGTTAAAACATAACGCCCAGTTGGGATATAAAGTCTTGCATTTTTTATCCTTTTTTTTTTTATCACTTGTAACTTTCTTTCACTAGGAATATATTCCTCTAAAATGCACATCCATCACAAAAAATAAAATAAGATAAAATAATACAAAATTCTGTCTAGCTTCCTTGTTTCTGTGTGCTTTTTCCCTTTTTTAGCAATAATTGAAATGCCATTCCAAGATTCATATCCATATGCCTTGGTTTTCTTTTCTTTTTCTCCTTATCGTTAATCTTTTGCACTCATGCATTATCTCGCCAGATTATTAGCATAACAGGTGCAATAATAGGTGTTTGGAGAGAACCTCTCAAATTCGACATCTGTTCGTGTTTCCATTTCTCTTATACCTTAATAAGAGTCATATACCACATACCGTAACCGTGACATGTCGGTGAGATTTATGAAATTCACAGTCATCTCAATATCATGAAATTTAGAAATTTGTATATAATTTTATGATATGGGTATATAATTCACTATTTTATAAAAAAAAAAATACTTACATATGTGATCCGTATCTGACTTTACTTAAAACACAGAATTCGAATCCTCTGTCCCAAGTATAGATATTATAAATATATATATATATAATCATTTATAACGTGACAGTGAGGTTTATGAGATTTATGATGGTACGTCATTTCAAGGTGACATGATGACCATGAGATGCCACGTGGCATAACATCATTGTGGGAGAAACCACAGGCAGGTATGGTTAGCAAAGCTCAGCATATCCCTCTTTCATCTATGGACATATCTTTTTTTAAAAGAAAAAAAAAAAAAAAAAAAAAGGCAAAGCAATAGAGAGAGTTTTGAGAATAAGAATCGCGGCGAGCCGACGCTGGTAATGCGAAAAATGAGCTGTGGGGGAACCTTTTGTATTAGAAAACTCAGGCTTCATCTGGGGAACGACATCACGCTATCACATCTAAACACTCTACTTTTGATTATTTCTATGTTTTATTATTGATTTCTTGTTCCTTTTCAAAGGATAAATTTTAGATAGTCCTCCGCCAGTAAAATAAAATAAAATAAAATAAAGCAAAAATAAACATCTGAGGAATAATATGTAGGTGCATTGCATTTTATTGCGTCCAAAGACCAGAAGTAAGTACTCCGAGACCCGAATAATGTTACAGGGACCAACTTGTTTTCGAAGTTTTAAATACTGTGACATTTGATTTATTAATTTTCAATTGTTTAACTATAAGCGGCCAGAATAACAAACTATTTTGTTACATAAGTGCTTTGTTTTATTTCTAAAATCTGGTTACGTTTAATATATATTCAACTCTTATGAATGATTTCAATTGCGTTTAAGCAACTTGTTTACTTTCAATTACTTTTCAATTGTTTAAGAACAAGATACAATAAGAGACTTGGTTGTCATGCATATCACAAAACACTTTACTTTTGATTATTTCTATGTGACACTGCTGATTTCTTTTCCTTTTCAAAGAATACATTTTAGATAGTTCTCAGCCAATAACATAAAATAAAGTAAAATAAATCATCAGAGGAAATGCATTTCATTTTATGGCGTTCATAGAAGAGTAACTCTGAGTAATGTTAAAGCCTTAAGGGACCAACTTGTTTGCTAAATTTTGGATTGATATGTTGCGACGGTGATCAATGACGAAGTCAAAAAGTTTTGTAGGGAGGGAAAAATGACTACATGAGAAAATTTTGAGGATTTTTAATTTTTAAGGAGGTTTTATATATATATATATATATATATATAGATACACACACACTCATATACAGACATAATAAGAAGGGAAAAAAAAGTTAAAGGGGGGGCTTGACAGGCCTTAATTAGCTACGTCTTTGCAGGTGAATTTTCAATTTTCCATTGTTTAGGTATAATATAAGAATAACTTAATTGGGACACATTTGTTTCATTCCACATGTAAAAACTGGTTAATGTTTATGTATATTCCAGTGTCATGCATGATATTAATTTTGTGCATTCACGAAACTTGTTTACTTTCAAGAACTTATGCTGATATGATATTATTCTTTTATCGTTTAATTATCAGACATATCACTTACATCTAAAGATTGGTTAACTTTTTGATACGTGTGTGTTAACCTTAAATTATGATGTTGGTATTGTGCATTCGCACAACTTGTTTACTTTCTGCAACTATTGCGCGACACGGACTTTTTAAAGTTTTTTTGGATCAAATTCTTAAGCTGCCGTTAAAAAGTTGATTTATTGTGACAGTTGATTTATTAATTTTCGATCCTTTAAATATAAAAGGTAAGAATAAGGAACTTAATTGTCATATATGTGCTTCGTTTATATTTCAAAAAATTATATCTTCAAGGCTTATGGATGATTTCGTTTGCGTTCGCGCAGCTAGTTTACTTTCGGCAACTGATGTTAATACAATGATACTTTTAGATAGATACGAATAACAAATGTAATTGTCATACGTATCACTTACATCTAAAGGCTGATTAGCTTTTCGATACGTATGTATTTTTAACCTTTAAGCGTATGATGTCAGTATTGAGCGTTTGCGCAACTTGTTTACTTTTTTGTAACTCATGTCGACATGGACTTTTTAAAGTTTTCGAGGATCAAATTCTTAAGCAACCATCATGCATGTAGGGTTTTGATCAAGATGAACAAGCATTTTTTTCTCTCAAGGGTCAATTTGGGATTAGAAGTGCCCCACAAAATAGCAGCCCCTACTCCCCATGTGGATGCAGAATGAAAAGGAGGGGAAATTAGCATATTTAATTGCAAGTCACAGAACCCTCATCCTAGAATATACTCTAACAGATGATAGATACTGGCCCTTTGTACATGGAATGTGGGGTCCACTTTGCTGACATGTCAGTTGTACATGAGTCCATGCAAGCATAATAGACTGCAAAAAGGGACGATCACTTGTTGACCTAGGATTTGATAAGGAAGAATCTTAATCACCATTTTTTTTTTTTTACCAGACATAATGAATATTCCTAATAATGCAAAAATATAACCTTAGACAGTGCCCCCTTATATACACTCTTTATTCCCGATATGTGACTATTTTTAAATTGGGGCCATTTCTCTACAATAATACTTAAAGAATCCACATCCTAACCTCATTAGGGCAAAACATAGCCTTGTCTTTCGTTTTTTTTGAATATTCTCCTTTTTCTTCCCTCTCTCTTTCTATGATAACATGATATTTTCAACTAGCCTCCACTAGAAAAACCTTAACTAATCATGGACTACTCATGCCTAATTAATTGAAATCATCACTTCACAAATCATTCCAAATTGGGGCTTCATGTCCCTAATAAGTAAGAGATATTCAAAAAGTTCTCATCTTTGGCTAGATGTGTCTAGATTTTTTATTTTTTTTTTGGGAATTTGAACTGTACATCTTGTAGTGGAATCAGAATGAAATTATCGCTAAATTATATCTACACTCATGTAAGTGTCCAGATTTTGAGAATTCAAAATTGAGGGTTTTGAATCCTATCTACGTCCTGGTCATTTAGTTAATCAATATCTCAACTCTACAGTTGCACCTAGGAATGGATTTATTTCTGCTTCTGAATTGTTAGCAAGAATGCTCTAGATCATAACAATCTCTAACCGAATAAACCAGCACCTATATATAGCCTAGTTTTCAAACCAATATATATATATATATAAATAGATTAGTTTGCTAGATTCAACTTTTTTTAATAAAACTAAGATGGGTGATTGTGCGAGTAGCTAGGTTGCTACATTATTTTTTTGTTTTTGTTTTTTTTGGCAAGTAGGCTCCTATAAGTTAAAATTGTGTTCTGCATTGCTTCTTGCAAGATGCTTGCCCGTTTGGATCTTGTATTCATTTTCAAAATGGAAAATTTTCTTATTTGAAATGAGAAGCCCTTTCATTTTGAAAATGAGAATTTGGTGGAGTAGTTTGAGTTGAGATTTTTAAGATTTAATAGTAAATTGTTTTGAATTTTCAGAAAAGACAAAAAACTTTTTGGGAAAAAGACAAAAAAAATTTTGAGATGAGTATTTTGAGTTGGTGTGCCAAATACCCTATTAGATGTGTAAAAAAATTATCCTTCTTAAAAATGAAAAAAGTCTAAAATTTGTTTTGAAGGTTATAAAATTAGAAGAAATGGTATTGGAAATAGTGCATTGTAAGAAGAATTCAAAAAGATTCCAAAAGAGTACTGCATAAATTATGTGTGAGAATGTCCTCCATTTTTCAAAATGAGAATGATGATGAAAAAAGTTGGGAAAACATTCTTTTGTTATTTTTTCCCCCATTCTGAAAATGAGTTTACAAAACAAACATGGTCTTTTACATTCAAAAATTGCTTTTAAGAGTTTAAATTGGATCATAAAAGCTTTGTTTTTTTAAAGAAAACTTCAAGTTAAAGTCACAAATTGTGATTTCTTTGGTATTTTGAAAACACTTTGGAAATTGTATCAGAGCTTCAGTAAGACATGGATTATTCTCATCTAAATCCCCACAATTTTAGTGTTGCTCTCATTATGTCTTCTGAACTTTAAAAACTCACACTTTACTCCCTGAATTTTGAATTCCTCCCCATTTAACTATTTACTTTAGGAATTTTTATTAAAAACAGACATAATAAAAAGAGGGGATTAAGTCCAGTCATGTGGTACTTTTCATTTGTTTTTTAATAGGAACTCTAATCTAAATGGTTAAGTGAGACAAACTCTCCTTTTTCTTTTTTTTTTTTTTTAATACTGAAATTCCCATAGAAGAGACTAAATGGGACAAATTCAAAGTTAATGAGAGTATCCAAAGTTCAAAGGACAAAATGAGAATAACCCAAAATTCAAGGAACATTTAGCATCAGTTTGGTTCATCAATTCAAATTATAGTTTGAATTGATTTTTTTGTCTTTTTCTGAAAAATTTTTTTGTCTTTTCTGAAAAAGTTTTTTGTCTTTTCTGAAAAGTCAACAAAAATTACTATTAAAACTTAAAATTTCCAACTCAAACTGATGAACCAAACAGAGTCTTAATTCATAGAACTTTATAAAAACCTCATTTTAATATTTTTATTGCTCGTTAGGAACATTTTAAATATCATATTTATCCTATCAACTTTTTTTTTTTTTTTTTAATGTGCCTCAAAAGGAAAATGCTAAAGTAAAAGCAAACACACAATACTAAAATAATAAGTTTTATTAGTTCTCACTAGCATTTTCTCAAATAAAAAAATTCTTATTTCCCTCAAAAACCAAAAAAAAAAAAAAAAATGGAGCATTTTCTCAAATAGTTCAAATGGTGATAAGATAAAAAGCACACCAAAGCATAACGTAACAAGTGGCGGTTCTCAATGCATAATGCAGCCGGTAGCCGGTGACCTCCTGTTAATATTCCATCACCTTTTAACACATTTTTTTATAGCCGAATGTTTATGTAGAAAAAAAATAAAAGGGATTCTCTTGAAACTTTCGAATAGGATATTTGGAATGAGACTCTACGTTGCCAATGTGTAGGAATAATTACCCGTTGCTGTTGGGGCTCTCTTTTTCTCTGTTTTTGCCGTTGGAATATGGATTGCAAGGAAGAAATTCCAGAATCTTTTTTTTTTTTTTTTCCCTTTCTTTTTTCTTTGGGTCCATAATTCATCAGCCCGTGCGTCTGCTTTGTAACTTCGTATTTGTACGTACCATTTTATTTCCAGCCAATGGCCTGCCACGGATTAAAGAGCTCAATTTAAACTTGACCAAACGAAATGAAGTGCACAACTTGATTATGGGCCTAATCCTACATCGATGGGAACTTTAAGCAATGTATAAATGTTTATAAGTTCTCGTTCAGTTAGCAATTATCTGAAAATGGTAATTTAATGGGGTCTACTCATAGTTTAATTAGTATCCTACTCTGGAAGGCCCTGTAGTTGATCTGCCTATAGGAATTGTATGCTCTTGTCTTGTGTTTTACCAAAAAAAGTGGTAGCCACTTAGCGAGTTCCACATCGGTGGGGAGTGAGGTTATAAGTATCAATAATTTCCATTTTAGTCAGTAATTGCCTGGAAGTGATAACATAAACTTATGGTTCCACTAGTGTCCTCCTGGAGACCATACGGTCGATCATCTCTGTAGGAATTGTGAGTTCTTGTCTTTGTGTTTTACCAAAAAAACTTGATTATAGACCTGTAGGTTGTATTTGGTTGGTAGGAGGGAGGGAGTGTTAAAATAATAAATGATATTTATTTGTCTAATTATATACTGATTATTTCTATAATTTATTAATAATTTATTTTCAGGTAAAAAAGACTTTTGACACAAAAAGTTGATGGATTGGTGGAATCCAATGAATTTTAGAAGGAGGTAACATTCGGTCCGTCCACCTCTCCTCTCCCTCCTCTCTTCCATGCAACCAAAAAAGGGATTAGATCTATCCCTCCATCCCTCTCCTGTCACCAAACATACGCTTAGGACGACATGTGATACAGTGATAGAGTTAGCTCGAACAAAGACACATTAAAAAAATCTCAGTCTAGTCCATTTTATAAATTGCCAAATTAAATTTCCTTTATACTCCAAAGAATTACGTATTATGTACAGTTAATTTTGCTCTGATTTTGATGTGACATTAAAGAACTTGTAACATGTTTCATAACTTTTATCCTTGTTGAGGTTGGAAAGCTCGGCCTAACTCAGGTAATTGGTCGTCCATCATATTTATTAAGTGGCTTAATTCCTCAATTCGTCCACGAATTATTAGATTTGTGACGTTTTTTTATCATGTTTTTAAAAATTTAATTATATTAAAATATACAAATTACTGTAATATTTCTTAATGACCCTAGATGTTTAGATTCATTGTGCTTAAAGTGAGAGTCTAGTAGGATATAAAATTAGAAGCTTATTCTCAGGTCATTGACGGAGATTCGGAGTTTGCTTTGTTTAATTAGTTGATTATAATATGAAAAAAGTATATTGATGAGAAAAGAGAGAAAGACATATTTTATAGAGGTTCGTCCTTGATCTATGGCTCTGTTTAGCTTTGTTATTTTACCAAATTATCATTAAATTACTTGCATCATTTCCGTTGATACTAATTAAAAAAGAAAAAGAAAGAAAAACTCCACAATTTTCGGACTTTATATCTCTCTTCTACTCCACAACAGGAGATCTCAGAAGCTCAAAAAAGGACAAATAATAATCTCCACTGGGCAATCCATTAAAAAAAGTGTAGAGAGGATGTTGATTCTCTCCTTTTTCTTCCCACAAAACCAAATCCTAACAAATCCTTATCAAACCCTTTTCATTTTTTGACTAAATCCGTGAAACCCAACAAATTCAGATTATGATCATTAGGGGCGGGACAAGCGGGGCTCCATTTTGCCCGTCCCATTAATTATATGCCTAATCACAAGGGCCTTAACGAAAAATCAACTCAATATATTTTATGAATAAACTCCACTAAATACATATTTGTCACAGATTTCAACATCTACACACTAATATTCAAAATGAAAAAAAAAAAAAAAATTGTTGTTGTAAAGTATAATATTACATGTGTCTATATATACACACACACAGACATACACATGTTACCCATTAAGCTTCTTTTTAGTTAGTTAGTTAGAGTTTTTTTTTTTTTTTTTTTTTTTTTTTTTTTTTGGGTTCCTGGAAAAGTGTGCATTCAAAGACATGTCGTGAGCTCAAAAAGCAAAAGAAAAAGAAAAAGATTTAAAAAAAGAAAAGAAAAGAAAGACTTGTTAAGTCGATTTTCCACGACGCAAATATAAGTCGTTTTTTCTCTAGAGGGAAGGAAAAGATGTTAGGTCGTTTCACTTGGACACACAAAAACGACTGAATACTTTATCGGTCATGTCGTTGTCATGATGCATATATAAAGTTACAAACGATGTGCCGTTTCTTTTACGGATAAAGTATGTCATTTTTCTTTTTAATTTTTTTTTAGAACTTTATAAAGTATGTCATTTAATTATGCTTGTTTGTACTATATCGATAAAACAAAATTAAGATTTTTCAAATATATGTATATATGTATATATATGTACAACATGACGAAAATATAAAAGTAAAACGACCATATATTCCTTTGAGAGTGGGGGTACGCTACTTTGAACAACGTGTCTCTATGTTTCAAGGGGGACATAATTTGAACAACCATGAAATCAAGTTAATAATCTTCTATCATCCATTTATTATATAACATAAAATCAAAATCACTTAATATAGTAATAGATAAAGATAAATTTCTAAAGTCCAAAAATCTAAGATAAAGGTGACATAAAGATTCAACGATATGGTAGGCTCAACAACGAGACAACCCAAAAAATAGAAGATAAAGTGGGAATCGGAGCTGGACAAAAGGTGGTGGCCCGTGACCTTAGGCTTGACAGCTCGAAGCTTCATAATAGAGCATCAGCAAAGTATATGAGTCTTCAACCGTGCAAAGAAAGTGATGTTTTAGGGTGAACAAATTGCGAGAGAAAAGAAAATATTGTGAAATTCATCGGATTTGAATTTTGAGAAAAAAGAAATTGATGTTTTGTGTCTTAAAAAAAAAAAAAGAAAAAGCTAAAGGGATGTGTTAAAAAAATATTAAAAAAATATTATTGTACATAATATATGTTATTTTTAATAGAAGTGTATTGATTGTGATTGCAAGTATAATCTAGTGATAAGATCACACTTAATTTTATCATAAGTTATGGAGTTCGAGTCTCCTCATGTGTTAGAAATAAAAATCAGTATATTGATTAGATCGGTTTGATTGGATTTTCAAAATTCACATCCGTCAAATTGGGTGGCCTAACCTATTTTTCCTTTTAGCTAGAGTGACCTGTATTCACAGCTCTGCATCTTTTCTTTTACTCAAACTAAGATGGCAATGGGGTGGGTTCCGGACGGAGTGATCTTCTCACCAACCCGCCATGTGAATGACAGCACTCCCATACCTGCCTGTAACTCGTTTAAATTGATGGGGATGGGGTAGGTTTTCCCATCAACTTGTGGGATAACCCCTTCTATCCCTTTATAAATTTTCATCACATAAAAATTAAACAATTAATAATGTATGTAGGACACTTTAAGTTAAATTGTTCAATAAATTTTCAAATATCAAATATGGTAAAGTTTAATACTTAAAATCATATAATATAAAATTTCATGTATAACGTATTTGTGATAAAAGTAATCTATAATTAAATGGGGGTGGCTAAGTGGGATAGGATTGTGACACCTAAACCCGTCCTCACCCAATAATTTGTGATGGGTTAAAATTTTAACCCGTTTATAATCTGAATCCATTTAAATCGGGTTTTCCCTATCATTTAAGGTGAGTTCCTGCGGATTAACCAGATAACAAGGAAAATGGTCATTACTAATTCAAAGTATTCTTTCCAAAAATACAATCAATTACAGTTTCAAATATATATCTATATCAGTACTATTCTCCAATAAATTTCATTTCTATTTCACACTCAAGACAAAATCATTCTCAAAATAATAGTGTCCAATAACTCCAATTTTTATTTATTACTTATCATTACATATATAGAAAGGAGAAAGTATGTTATTGTACACTTTCTCCATCATCAAAAACGGTTCGTTTTGGATGAAAATGTTTTGCATTTTTTTTTGTCCCTCAATTTTCTTTTTTCGTTTTCAACCTTTTTTATTTTTCAACAATTTAGTCCGTTCTTTGCGGTCATTTTTTTTTTTTTCATTTTAGTCCTTTTATCTTTTTTGTAATTTTTTTCTTGCCTTTCTTTTTTTATTTTCAGATCTTTTGTGAACTTGTTTTTTGTTTTTTGGTTTTTTTTAAAATTTTTTTTCTCATATTCAGATAAAATTTCTAAAATATTACTATTAATATAATTATTAATATTAATATCATCATTATCATCATTATTATTAATTTATTAATTTATTTAGTTTTTGAACTCACTGCAAGTCCGAACTTTGATCGTTGGCTTGGCACCGCCCAATTGAGACGAAAAAATGGCGATATCATCACAATCTTCACTCCCCATTTCACCATACACTTTGCACTTCCCACCCCCTTCCGACCCTCCATACAAGCTCCTCGAAACCCATCCCTCTCTTCACCTTCTCTCCAAATGCAAGAACCTCCTTTCCCTCAGACAAGTCCACGCCCAATTCATCAAAACCGGCCTCCACAACACCCCGTACGGCCAAAGCAAGCTCGTCGAGTTTTGCTCTCTCTCCCCCTTCGGCGACCTCTCTTACGCCGTCTCCGTTCTGGATTCCATCCAAGAACCCAACCAGTTCGTCTGGAACACCCTCATTCGCGGCCATGTTTTGAGCCCAAACCCGTCTCTGGCCATTGATTTCTACGTTCGGATGTGTCTGTCTGGTGTGAACCCAAATTCTCACACTTTTCCTGTTCTTTTCAAGTCCTGCACGAAAGTAAGGGCGACCCATGAAGGGAAACAGCTCCATGCGCAGGTTCTGAAGCTTGGACTTGACTCTGATGTTTTCACAAACACGTCTCTTATCAATATGTATGCTCAAAACGGTGAGTTGGACAGTGCACGTATGGTGTTTGATAAAAGTCCGGTGAGAAACGCGGTTTCCTTTACGGCCTTGATCACTGTGTATGCGTCGAGGGGTCGAGTGGAGGAGGCTCGACGGCTTTTTGATGATATGCCCATGAGAGATGTCGTGTCTTGGAATGCCATGATTTCGGGATGTACTCAAAGCGGTCGGTTTGATGAGGCGTTAGAATTTTTTCGGGCGATGGTGAAAGAGAATGTGAAGCCAAATGAAAGTAGTTTTGTGACGGCTCTTTCTGCTTGTGCTCAGTCGGGTAATCTTGAATCGGGCAATTGGGTTCGGTCTTGCATTGAGGACTCTGGACTTTGTTTGAGTCTTCCGCTTGTTAATGCACTTGTTGACATGTACGCAAAATGTGGAGATTTAGATACTGCTCGAGGTTTGTTTGACGGTCTAAATGAGAGGAATGTTGTGTCGTGGAATGTCATGATAGGTGGTTATACTAACATGAGCAACTACAAAGAAGCCTTGGCATTGTTCCGGACTATGCTAAGATCAGATTTAGAGCCTAATGATGTCACTTTATTAGCTGCACTTCCCGCTTGTGCTCACTTGGGTGCACTTAACCTTGGCAAGTGGATTCATGCTTATATAGACAAGAAGTTTCATACTTGTACCAATCATTCCCTTTGGACGAGTCTCATTGACATGTATGCAAAGTGTGGAAACATAGAGGCTGCGAAACAAGTCTTTGATGGTATGATAGTCAGAAGCATGGCTTCTTGGAATGCAATGATATCTGGGTTAGCGGTACACGGTCATTCAAGTATGGCTTTTGAGCTTTTCTCAAACATGGTTGACGAGGGTTTTGAACCTGATGACATTACATTTGTTGCTGTTCTATCTGCTTGCAACCATGCTGGTCTGTTAGATCTTGGACGCCAATATTTTAGTTCAATGGTTCAGGATTATAATATTTCACCAAAATTACAACACTATGGAATCATGATCGATCTTCTGGGCGGAGCCAGGTTGTTCGACGAAGCAGAGACCCTAATAAAGAATATGGAGATGAAGCCAGATGGTGCTATGTGGGGTTCTCTGCTTGGAGCTTGTAGAGTCCACAAGCGTGTTGAATTGGGTGAATTTGTTGCTGAGCGTCTTTTTGAACTAGAACCCAAAAATCCCGGTCCTTATGTTCTGTTGTCAAACATCTATGCTGGAGCTAGTAGATGGGATGATGTAGCAAGAATAAGAACCAAACTACACGATAAAGGAATGAAGAAAGTTCCCGGATGTACCTCTATTGAGGTGGATAATGTGGTTCATGAGTTCCTTGTAGGTGACAAAGTACATCCACTAAGCAAAGACATCTATAAAATGTTGAATGAGATAGACAGGCTTTTGGATATTTCCGGGTTTGTGCCGGATACATCCAAGGTTCTCTACGACATGGATGAGGAACTAAAAGAAGTTTCCTTGAGTCATCACAGTGAAAAGTTGGCCATTGCGTTTGGTTTGATCAGTACAAAGCCGGGGACAACAATTCGAATCGTAAAGAATCTTCGCGTTTGTGCAAGTTGTCATTCGGCTACAAAGCTAATATCCAAGATCTTCAATAGGGAAATCATAGCCAGAGATCGAAACCGGTTTCACCACTTTAAGAACGGCTCGTGTTCATGCAATGACCAGTGGTGATTTGAACAGTGTTTAGGGATACCAACTCACGCAACAATTGAATTGTTGGGATTCCCGGCATTACTGTTGTTGATGTAGATAAGTTGTAATTGATAAAATATACAAATATAGACCAACTATTGTATATATTTATGTAGTCAACATCTTATAAAGTAAAAGCCCATATTTTGATTGTTCCTATGTGGGAACTTTGCAAACTATGTTCCTTACATGAATAAGAGGCTGGATTGGGATGGAACATAATCTGCATCTAGACGATCTAAGAAAACCCATCTTTTTATTTATTCATAAGTAGATGGAAAATTACATAATAAAATGTTTCCTTAGACCATTGAGGTACAAACCAACGTTTGAAACTTGAGATGCCAACCAAATTTGAATCAAGCTTCGATGTTGTTAGAGGCGTGCTTGAAGGAGTTCTTTCTTGCTGTAGCCAGGACAGTCTTGTCTGCAACTATGAAATATGCTGCTCCAGCCACTGCCCCATCAGATCAAGAAAATCAATTAATAATACACCATTAATACATACATACATACATACATATATATATGTTATATATATATTTTAGAGAAATGACAATAATCTGAAGATCTTAACCTGTGGAGATTATGAGGGCTTGAGCAGTGTGATTGAGATTGGCTTTTGCCCATGGCAGCAACCTCACACTAGCAAACTGCAACCAAAATTATAGTTTAACCTTGATAAACTCTTGATAAAATATGTAATTCCCATTTTTACTTTTTTTTTTTTTTTTCGAATTCAAAACAAAAGCTCTTTTTTATGTTTCTTTACGTAGGAGTTAAAAAGAAAAAGTTTTTTTTTTTTTTTTAATATTTAAATCCGAAGATGTACATTTTAAAGGTTTTGAGGTTGAAGACTTACAGTAGGAATGGCAGTTGCAATACTAGCAACAACAGCTGCCTTGGCTCCAGCTTTCACGCCTTCTGTTTTTGTACAAAAAAGAAAACAAATAAATAAAATATTAGAGAAAAATGGAAAAAGGGCCAAATATATCATCGTATGCAAAATCAGTTTCGGCCAAAGTTATCACATTTTTGACGATTTTGTGCAAAACCAAACTTGCCTTAAAAAAGAATAAAAATATATACACATATACTTGATGCATAAATTAAATAGATAAATGGTCCCCCCCCACTGTGGGTTTATTTCCTTATCCATTTTTGTCCTTTAAACAAAAAAAAAAAATTATCATTTGTAATCTACTTAGTTGTTGGGGCCAACCAACACCAAATCTTAATCACATAGTTTGGTTCACATGCATGATAGCTTAGGCTTTGATAATTTTCTAAGAACCAAATGAGGTTTAAAATCATGAACCCACATGAGAACAAAAATCACTTTAGACTAAAAATACTGTAAAGAAAAAAATATATATATATGTGTGTTATATACATATGTGTTATACACCTTTAGAGCAGCGTTGAGCCATGGCGAGCCTCTGGTCAAGAGCAGCCAAGCTGCTCTTGTCAAGGGAAGACTGAGCTGAATTTTTTGCCATAATTCTAAAACAAAATGAAAGAAGAGAAAAGACAATAACTTGAAAGTAAGAAATAAACAGGCAGATCTTCAAAACTACTCTCGGAAATGGATTTTGAAGGTTTGGATGAATTGAAGTTGTGGGATTTGGTTGGATATTTATAACCAACCCTTTTTCGTCTCTGTTCTCTTTTTTTTTTTTCAAAGGAGGGAGTTGGTAGTGTAGAGAATCAAAGGGGTCAGGTATCGTTTCCCATAGTTTGATGGTTTCCCCCAATTCTAGCACCTCAGTTAGACACTTGTTTTCACTATGGTTTCTGTTATTGTCGGTTGCCGGTTTTGTTGTTGTCCTATTTTTATTCCGAAAATACCCCTATCTTTTTTATGGGTCATTTGAAGTTTGTGAAGGGTGAAAAGGTAATTTCAACTGCTCACTTGTTCTTATGCACGTGATTAAGGCCTAACTTTTGGCCACGTTATCCACTAAATCCTTCTTTCTTAACTGACACGAGAATCCAGAAAAATAATGTAATATAATACAAAAGTCGGTTTTTTTTGGGTTAATTTTCTGAACAACATAAGTGCTTTGTTGAAATATATACTCTTTTTTTTTTTTTTTTTTTTTTGGTATTGGAGATTTTGCAGAATCCACCGTTTATTTGGAACAAAGCTGCCCTCCCCAAAACCATGGGTAGCCTCTTCAAGTGCATTTGGTTCCATGCACGTGAAATATGTGTAGTATTGTAACACGTGTCCTAAATGAATGGCTGAGATCTGTTTGGATCGGTTGTTGCAGAAACAGAACTCAGAGAGGAGAGGTATCACTTTTTGGGTTCATGGTTTTATGGGGAAAGACCAGAGGCGGTATTGGACCTCCTAATTCTTTATTTTCTTACGGGCTCGGGACATGTTACATACACCTGTTGCTTTCAGTGGAGTTTTTTTTTTTTTTTTTCCCCTTCTTTTTTCTTCTTCTTCTTCTTCCACTTAAATCTTTCCGTGTAGAGTCCAATACACATTATTTCTTTTTCTACTTCATTTAAATTTAACGATGGAACTGATTGTCTATTGGTATCGAATTTTCTGCTATGGCACTTAGTTGCTTTCAAGACATAGTAAATGAAAAGTGGTGATATCTAAGAATAATATTAAAACACCCAAGTGGTTTTTAACATTACACTGTAATAGAAAATAAATCTCATAACATGAAGTCTACTGATGAGATTCATTTTTTATTAGTTGTGCTACTTAGTGCCACAAATACCCGCAAACAACTTTCAATATAATATCCAATCATATTCGTCTTGGCTTTGAGACTTTGCTTTGTTGATTAAAGTTAATGACAACTAAATCAACTACGAAGAATTACGTGGGAGGAACATTAACTTATCATATTTCTTTAATACGATATAATTTTGATATGAGAACTCGCTCATACTGATCATTATTTCTTCATGTCTTGTTATAAAATTTGACTAGGTACTTTTTTTTTAACTATAGATCTTTTTTTTCCTAAAAAACAAAAAAGCTAGTGATTTTTTCCATGAATTTAGGTTAAATATTATTCATTTATTGAATATAAATTTCTAAACGTTCCGTGTCCTTCCATATTCCTCGTAAAATATTTACTGAAGATAAAGCGTAAATTTGTTTTTCCTTTATTTTTAACACATCACTCATACGTCAAGATCTATCTTTAATACAGCTTTTCCTTGTTATAAAAAGGTTAGTGATAAATTAATTTAAAGAAGAAATTTAACAAGCTTTCAAAATTTCAAATGAAAGGTTAGAAACAATTGCTTTTAAAATGGAGATGAAGAGACAAAAGCTGTTTTAATATCTTTTTTTTTTTTTTTTGTAAATGTTTTAATATTAAAATTTGGGGTATTGTTGGAAAGTAAAGCATTTAGATAATTAGGACATGTGGTGCTTAATTAGTTGGTAATTTGCATCCAATCTAAATTGGAATCTTGTTCTTTCAGAACTAATTATTAGGGTGTTTGGTGGAGTAGTTTGAGTTGAGATTTTTAAGTTTCAATAGTAAATTTTTTTGAATTTTCAGAAAAGACAAAAACCTTTTTAGGAAAAAGACAAAAATTTTTGGGAAAAAAGACAAAAAAAATTTTAAGATGAGTGTTTTAAAATGGTTTACCAAACACCCTATATGTTTAATATGTATTGCTTTCTTTAGAGAAATCGATGCGCCAATGATATTTGACAAGTTTTGAAAGCTCTTGTTGTCCTTTTTATTAGGGTGAAGGGAAAAAAAAAAAAAAACAAAGGGAAAAGAGCCTGCATTAGTATGAGACGAAAACACAATCCTGTGTGTTGACAGTTAACACCTTTTTTTATTTTTATTTTTATTTTATTTTTATTTTTTTATTTTACAATGCAATAAGAGTTGTAACTTAAAATTAAGTAAACGATACTTTTAGGAAAAATCTACTGTTATCTTGGATGTCATTATTTAGTATAATTGAGATATATGACAAATGAACATTGAGTTTGCCGAATTTAGTTACTACTTTGATATAGAGGCAGTATGCAGAAACTTAAATTATATCAAGAGTACAGTTTTGTTAAGGATAGAATGGGGATTTTACCTTTATAATTTTTGTTGTTCCTACTTTTTTATAGTAGGGTGTGTTGCCGTTAAGGCTTATTATGATGAGAGAGGTCATAGAAACATTCAAAGAGTTTGGCTGTATGTGAATATATTTGATAAACTTTTTAATTATCAAAGTGAATTACTACGACGACTAAAAGAAAACGTAGTCTTATATTAAAATAAACATTGATAAATTACGTATGTTTGTGTTCATGCATACAAAGTGTTAATATCCACTTAACAGTTTTTGGTTAGTTTACATGTGTCCTTAATATTGTAATCTTTAGGGGTGGTAATACAGGTCGCGACACGACGACACGAATCGAAAACGATACGAATTTTACGAATCGAAAACGACACGAATAGTAGACGGGTCAAATTCGGGTCACCCGAAATTAACATGGAAAAGAATGGGTCGTGTTCGGGTTGGACCCGAATATGACACGAATTGCCATCCCTGGTCGCGACACGACGACACGAATTGAAAATGATACGAATTTTACGAATCGAAAACGACACGAATAGTGGACGAGTCAAATTCGGGTCACCCGAAATTGACACGAAAAAGAACAGGTCGTGTTCGGGTTGAACTCGTGAACCCGAACACGACACGAATTGCCACCCCTAGTAATCTTCCGTTTTTAAAAAAAAAAATTAATAAATATGTAATTTTTTTCCCTACACATGAAAATTTGTCCAACAATTATAATATCGTCTGATTTAGCCGAATTGATTTTTACATCGTGATGTACAGTAAAATGGTACAATAAAATTAAGAAAAGTTGGCTTCGTTTTTACCCCGAACTATTGGTCCCATCTTATATTAGTTCATAAACTTTAAAAAAGACCAGTATCAGGCCTTTTATCTATTTCTTTTTGTTAGAACCGAACACTCTTTTAAATTAATTTAATCTACATATTTTTTTACACTTATTGAGAATTGAACCTTATACTTCTAAATAATCATTCAAGGTTATATCTTTTTTATAATCATTTCATCCAAAAACACTGTTCTAAAAATGACCGTACTTACCACCTGATCTTGTTTCAAGGTTCTAGACGTCTCCTATTTGAAGTTGCCTTGACCCAAGTTACTACTTGTTGGGTACTACTATTATAGCCCATCACAATGAACCAAATGTCTGGCTCGACAAGGATGCAAGAGGATCGTATTCAGCGACAGAGCTAATCTTTTAGTTCAATAGGATATATACTAAAATTAAATTATGTATGATAATTTCATATTTAATATCATCGAAATTTCTTACTCAACGTAAATACAATCAATGAGCTTATAGGTAAAATGGTAGAGCTTTTTGTGAGATCTTACATGACGTAATTAATTTTGATTATGGGTAAAAAGAAAAAATCACAACAAATTTCATACTGTATTTTGAAATAAAAAAAATTCAGTGGGGGCGGCACATAGCTAGGCGCGTTAAGTAACTCAGTTGCACGAGAGACATCTTGGCTGATTAACATTTCGGTTGCAACAATTGAACCACTTATTTTTTTATTTACATTTTTTTTCATTTTTTAGTTTTTACTACTTGTTAAGATTTTTGGTTTGTTGTATTTTGGAGGCTCTCATAAGCAAACTTTCATAGTCGAGTAAATGATACCTTAACAAAAGTATTCCTTATGCCTAAAATCCACCGATGAGCTTTTAGGTAAAAGACTAGAGTTTTTAGTGGGATCTTACGTGAAATTATTAATTTCGAATACGGGTAAAAAGGAAAAATCACAAAATATTTTAGATTAAATTTGAAACAAAAAAATTCAGTGGGGCAGCAATTCCCACTCGACACAATGTAACTTTGTACTTGATCGTATTGGCGAGGGCCTATGTTGTTTTGCTTGTCCTATATTATAGTAGAACCTATAACTTGTATATAAGTGAGTAATCATAAGTATACACCATAAACATGCACGGATGATTGAGCATTTAGGGTACTTTGCACATAGGCGTGTTAAGGAGCTTAGTTGCACATCCATATTTGAAGATGAATGGTTGTAGAATATGAATGGATTGCAATTTTCTCATTAATCCGGATTTAAAACCTCTTAATTTTGGTTTTGCCTTCAAAAAATGAATGTATAATGACAATTCTAGCAATCAAACTTGTGAGACAAAGATAAAGATATGAATTCTGCTGGCCTCCACTTAGTATATAGTAACAATGATACGTACTTATTGTGGGGTTGAGTCTAATTTACAGTGTCACGTTTTGTATGCAAAAAGAATCTTTTTTTAAACAACAATTCATATAATTCATAAAAAGAAGAAGCTAGCTATAGGGGCTAATTCAAGAAAAAAGAACAATAATTTAAGCCTACACAATTTTTTTTTTTTTTTGATCTTAGCAAACATTTCTTTTATTCTCTTTTGTTGTATCTAATATAATAACAATGTGCTTTACAGATAAAAGATATATACTTTCCTAATTCTAGTACTACAAAAAGGACAGGGTCCTTGGTCTATGGATCATTCATAAGCCTAGTCCCCACCACATGGAAAAGAAGCCTTACCTTTTTGACTTAGAAGAAAGCCAACAAATTTTAGGCTACTTGATGGGATATCGAGACTATTAATTATGTGCCAAAATCTTCCTTAAAATTAGTTTTGGGATCCTAATTTTGCTCACTGTGCTTTGAAGATTTCGGGGGATGCAATGATTATAGTCACAATGTAATATCATAGATGCTTAACATTGTGGGACTAAGGACTATAATTTTAAGCATTATATATATATATATATATATATATCAATAACTTAGATCTTAAGCTTGAAGTTAGATATCCTAAAAGTAATTGAAATTAGAACTCAAACAATTAAAATAGTGTATAGAACCTTTTTCCTCACCCTTTCTGACTTTTTTGAAATTCCTTGCATTGTGTAGTTGATGTTAGAAGTTAAATTTGTCCCACTTCGTTAATTTATTGAATTGTTATGAGATTTAAATGTATATTGAACACCATATCTACTTGAGTTAGCTTTTTAGATGAGTTTTACAAAAGCTCATTTATCATGATAATTTAGGAGAAAACACTTAAATGATACAAATTTAAAGACCATTACACCAACATGGTATAAAATATTAACATTAGATAAATTTGACATAAAATTAGACTAAAGTTAACTAAAATTCATGTTATGTTGATAAAAAGTGGGGAATTTGCGTCATGTTGATCAATAGATGAATAAAAAGGAGGTTGCTTAGATAATTTTCCCTAATAATAGAGCTAGACTTTTGCATGCAACACTGTTCAAATTAAAGTTGTCCCACATTGTTAATATCTCACATCGCTGAATTGTTGTTGCAATTTTTGTTTCCGGTGAATCCAATGCTTAATAGCAGCAGAACCAAATTAATGCAAGTAGTTTTGACACATTATCTCCAAATACTAAAATTTAAATCTCAAGGTATTTTGGTGGTAGTTGTTGTTGTTGTTCTTTTTTTTTTTATTTTTTTTTATTTTTAATAAACAAATAATCAAGTAATCTTCTCACTAAAATACTATTGTCATTTAGCTCATGCGAATAAACTTGAAAATTCAAAATAAAAAAGGAATTATAGAAAAATAAGTAAATAAAAAAAATTTATTTTCAAGCCTTTGTTTGGTAGAGTGGAAAAGGGATTGAAAGGAAATTAGATCATAGATTTTGAAAAGGAAAATATAAATTTTGTATGTCTGGTAGAGAAGAAATTAGGAAGGAAAGACAATTGAAAATTCATGGATCCCATCACTTTTAATCCTTCTAATTTTGGGAAGAAAAAATGACGAAAAATTTTTGATAAAGCAAATATGGGTAGGATACTTATCTTACTAAACATAGCATTAAAGTAATCTAATAACTTTTGTTTTCTCCATTTTTAATCTCTTCCTTTTTCTTTTTTTCCCCCTTCCCTCTCCATAGTCAAAGACACGACTGATTATCATGCTCAAAAACACAATTATATGTCTAAAAAAAAAAAAAAAAAAAGGAAGTAATTTATGTTTTTCATTGTCATCGGAAAGGAGATAAATAATTTATAAATATACTTGAAAAACTCTGTTTAAGCACAAGTTGAGAACATCATGGATTTATTGTACGAATGATTAAATAAATGAAAAGATTTATGATTATTGGGGGTTGAAAAGCCATAAACCAAGGGGATGAACCTGAATACATGACTCCTATGCAATATATATATATACACACACATATATTTAGAGTAGAATCTACTACTTAGAAGCAAAACATATATTAGGGGATGGATACCATGTTATAAGGGTGTGTTTATTAATTAAGTATCACAAACTAAAATTTTGGAAGGGGAATTATGTTCTTGATTTTGAATTTTGGTGTTTACTTTCACTTTTTAGGAATTAAATAAAATGACCCCAACCTCAGATATTTGTAACCATATTAGTTAGGGTACTCTGCTTGTTTTTTATCAATAGAAGGGAAGAAAAAAAGAAAGAAATTGTGACCGTATAAAGTGGTAAGAATCATATTTTGGGTCTGTTTAGTAGAGCTTTCTAGAAGCTGTTTTTGGTTTTCCAGACAAGAACTTTCTAAATAGTTCAATAAAAGTTTTTGAATTTTCTAAATAAGCAATAAAAGTTTTAGGATGAAATTTTTAATGGTTTATTGATACTTTGGTATACATAATTTCAAAAGTCTATTTAGCATTTTTTTTTCCCCCGAGTGAAAGCGCTTCTAACAAGTCAAAGCCCTTTTGATAAGTAATCAAACACTTTCAGAAATATGAAGCCAAAAATAGCGACTGAGAAACTATTCCAAACATGCTCCCATATTATTCTAATTCTTTTGTCACTAAAATAAAAATAAGAATATAATCACCCTGGAACTTAATTGTTGATGGCTTCAAATTAATTAAGCACCTTAATTGAGTTCTAGAACTCATACCAGAACTCAATTCCTTTTATCATGCATGAAATTATATCCAATTCTTTATATGTCATGGCACACATTACCAATTTCACGATCTTAGTTTCAGACTCAAAGCTTAAAAAGTTTTCTTTTAAAGTATTAAAATGAAATGCTCGTATAAACTATACTATAAAAAATAAATAAATAAATTGTTCGCACATACATTAACTAATTATATAAAAATTTATATATAAGACCAAGCAAAATCAATATACTAGTTCATAACATCTTGGCAAGAGTCCAATATCCTCAATATCTCACCAACGCTTTTCAGTGGTTCTAGATTATTCTAATTAATTAAGTAGTTAAACTCTATAGGATCTAGAAACTATATATATTGTTGTTTTTCCTTGCAATTGCGTGTGTATACATTTTTATAAAACCGTACTTATATATGTATATATTACATTAATGTAATAATGAATTAATTAAAATCTAATTTTTTTTAGTGATATATGTCCTTTACACTAATAGTTTTAAAAAGTATCATATTACACTGATTTTTATAAAAAATTACATGTAAATCTAAGTAATTCATACAAGATTTTAAATTGAGGGCCATAAACATTTCATATATGTGTATGTGTATATATACATTCTAAAGTTGTAGATATGTAGCCGATTTTCATACCATAATGATGGGCATAATTAGAGTATCTTTTCCCCTTTTTTTTTTTTTTTTTTTTTTTTTTTTGCTTCTTTAGTGAAACATTCATAAATATAAATACGTATAATATAATTTTATATTAGTGTGTGTGTGTAAATTAATAAAGGATAATGGCAAGGTCGCTTTCGGGGAACAAGTGGGGCGGGGGGAGAAGAAGATGAAGCTGCGCGTGCTGCTGCAGGACTGACCACTGACCCTAATCTTCAGTCCAAGTTTCCATCAATGTCTTAGACAAAATGGCTATTCTCTTCAAATCCATTTATGATCTTCTTCTTTTCATCAACTTTATTACATAGATGTATGTATCTGTTGACTGAAAATAACACTATATATATATATATATATATATCACAATCACAGGTATTCATTAAAGCATATGATTGATAATCATTTTAGGATCGGCTAATAAAACGAAATAGACTTAATTCAATTCCCTACTAAAAGATGATCCCAGCGCTTTTTCTCTCTTCCACTATAAAAATGACAGATTATAATCCTTAATAATGACTCAATTATTGCCAAAACAATCACCATTATAAATTGAGAGGTGTTTTTGCTACACATTTTTAAGTTCGGAGGAAAACTATCAAAAATTTAGGTGTAAATTACAATTGTGGAATAAGTTTAGAAGGCACAAATGACCAAAAAACAAAAAAAAAAACAAAACAAAACAAAACAAAA
>JAINRI010000623.1:0-11000 GCA_025413485.1 Ficus microcarpa
GTTCCCACAAGTATAGATTTATCAGCTTTCTTCGCAGAAGTGCTTGCTTGATTATAAAACTAAAACCACGTCATGACATAGCGTCAAAAATTCAAGAGATCAAACGAAAGGTTCGAGATATAAACGACAAGAGTGCTGCATACAGATCCAATTCCACACAAGCAAGATCGGCAACTACTGAAAATAAGATGTGGTATGATCCTCGAACAGATTCTCGTTTTCTTCAGGAAAACGAAGTTGTGGGTATTCAATCTACTAGAGACAAATTGATTGCATTGGTGGCAGATGAATCTCCACAACGTAGTGTCATTTCACTACTGGGGATGGGGGGGCTCGGCAAAACCACTCTTGCTCATCAGGTTTATGTTCGAGTGAAAGGACGCTTTGATTGTCATGCTTGGATTGAAGTTTCTCGATCGTACAATAAGGTGGAGCTTCTGCAGAACTTACTGAGGAAATTCTACCAAGCAAGAGAGGAGCCTTTTCCTGTGGGAATCGATCTCATGGATCAAAGCACATTGACTGAGAAAATACGAGATTACTTGCAAGGAAAAAGCTACTGTGTTGTTTTTGACGATGTTTGGAACTCAACTTTTTGGGCTGACATAAAAAATGCTTTACCTGACCAAAATGAAAAATTGGGAAGGACGATTATCACGACACGAGATGTGAATGTTGCTAATTTTTGCAAGGAATCAGCACTTGTTCATATCCATGAACTGCAACCCCTCCCTCCAGACACAGCCTGGGAACTCTTTCGCAACAGGGCCTTCAAATATGATTTTCGAGGGCGATGTCCACCCAACTTAGAAAAGTTGTCTCATGAGATCCTTCAAAAGTGTGATGGATTACCACTCGCTATTGTTGTCATAGCCGGTCTTCTATCTACTAAGGAGAAGAATGAAAATGAGTGGGGAAAGTTTCTTACTACTCTAAGCTCAGAGATGGAGAGTAACGAACGTTTGGCAAGTATAGAAAAAATATTGTCTCTGAGCTATAACGACCTTCCTTACTACCTCAAGTCTTGTTTCTTGTATTTTGGCTGTTTTCCAGAGGACAATTCTATAAGACGTCGAAGATTGATACTTCAATGGATTGCTGAAGGCTTTGTGAACCCAAAGAAGGATAAAACATTGGAAGTCGTCGCTGAAGAATACTTGGCGGATCTAATAAATAGAAGTATGGTTCAAGTGTCAGAGTTAGACTTCGATGGAAAACCTAAAAGTTGTAAGATACATGATCTTCTTCGTAAGATTGTCTTGAAAAAGATGGTGGATTCACAGTTTTCCAAAGTTTTGTCAAGAAGTGATTCAAAGTTCAGAGGATTAGCTCGACGCGTCTCAGTTCCCGACATTTCTGGTGTTGATTTGGAGAGCAGCTCAAAAACATATCAGGTTCGATCTCTTTATATGTTTGTTAAAGACAAAATTCCGACCAGTTTTGTAAGTACAATTTCCAAAAATTTCAAGCACTTAAAAGTTCTTGATTTTGAAGATACTCCAAGTTTAGATCATCTTCCCGAAGATATTGGGATCTTGTTCCACTTAAGATATTTAAGCGTTCGAGGCACGCGAGTGGGATTTTTGCCAACATCACTTGGAAAGTTGGAGAATCTTGAGACTTTGGATCTAAAGCGGTCATTGGTATATGAGCTCCCAGTTCAAATAAATAAGCTTCATAAGTTACGGCATCTTTTGGCTTACAATCTTGATCAGAAGGCGGATTTTCGTATAAATAAACAGAGAGGAATAAAAGTGAAGAAAGGAATTGGGCGGTTAAGAGCATTGCAGAAGTTGTACTTTCTTGAAGCCGACACTGTTGGAGTTGATGTACTTAAAGAGCTGGGTGAGTTGACTGAGTTGAGGAAGTTGGGCATCAAAAAGTTGAGAAACGAAGATGGGAAGACTCTGTGCGGCTCTATTCAGAAAATGGAGCACCTTGAGTCCCTTGATATCTCTTCAATAAGTGAAAAGGAGACACTTAATTTGGAGTCCATGTCATCCCCCCCTAAATTTCTTCAACGTCTCTACTTAGAGGGCCATCTACAGAAGTTTCCAGAATGGATCAGCGAACTTCAAAATCTAATTAGAATACGTATTTCATGGTCAAAATTGAAAGATGATCCACTGAGAGCCCTTCAAAATCTGCCCAATCTTTTGGAACTTGGGATCACTGATGATGGATATTATGGTGAGAAGATGCACTTTGAACAAGGAGCGTTTCCAAAACTAAAGGCGCTTGACCTTTGTGATTTGAGTAAACTGAACTCTGTAGTAATAGACGAAGGAGCGTTGTGTAATCTTGAAACGTTTGAGATTGGGCCTTGCCCGCAACTGAAGGAGGTGCCATCTGGATTCCAGCATCTAAGAAACCTTGAACGCCTTCTATTTTTTAAAATGCGAGCACACTTCTTGATGTTCCAGAATTTTCAGAGTGTGCAAACCATACCACAAGTTCGGTTCACTTTTTTTATTTCTGGAGAATGGTGCTGGTTGGCTTTGAAAGATATTTCCACGCTCCAATCATACATCCAAGGTTCGTCCAGAGCATCTTTCTTTCTAATATTTTAGTCACTTTCACAAGTATTGCCCATATCGAATTACATATTTAATACTGTAACTAGTAGATTTTATTCTACAACATCTTTTTGTTTCATCATTAAGAGTACACAAATGCTAATTAGTTTTCTACACAACGCTATAGACCGAAGAGAAAAAAAAAAAAAAAAAAAAACGTAAAAGGAGATGTTAGGAATCTGTTGGATTACTGATGTGGTTGAATGCGATTTCTTTCGACAGAGCATAACGAAGTTGACTGGAAGTCGTTGCCTATTGAAGAAGTCTTGAGTAAGCTCCGTTATCATTGACTTCTATAATTTATATTTCTCTGTTCTTTGTAATTGGGATTTTAATGTAATTTATGGTATGTTGTTATGAATTTGAAAGCATAGTCCTTTTTGTATGCTGTTAATCAGTCATTCACTTTGATGTTCTGTTCATAGACAAAGTCTTAGAGGAGTGGGTGAAGCGCCGAAGATTCTCCGTCGTAGGACTTTGAGAAAGTCGGAACTCTGTTCCTTGCCGATGCTACGTCCTTTGTTAAACATGTCTCAAAAAATTAAGTTCATGTTTTGTGGTCGTGCTTATAATTTCTTCTATTCGTGGGCTTGTATTCTTATATTCACTCTCGAATGTATGTTTGAATTGGTCGTTTTAGTACCGATGCTTTGTAAGTAAATACAACTAAGTTTTATCAGAGCCAATACTATGTATTGTTGAATTTCTGTTTTTATCTATATTTCTTAAAATAATATTGGTGTTTACTTCTTTTTATTGTTACTAGTAGTAGCACGTCCTCTGCACATGCCATGCACATTTGAAAAAAAAAAATGATATATCAAATGAAAAAATAATTTTGAGGTATTAAATTAATATATATATATATCCAACAAAATTTTCATCTCCATAGTCGTGTCATTTTTTTATCCATTTGATTCTATTTTGTTTTTGGTTTGGTCACTTCTTTTTTCCCTTGGTTATTTGTCACATTTTAATGTTTAATCATTTTATCGGTGTAAGATTTATTTAGATTTGAGTATAATCTTGTTTGGGACATTTGATGACTTGTTGGAAAACTTAAAACATTTAGTTTCTATCTTTATAATTTAATTTCCAAGATTTCAAGCATTTTAAATATTAATGTGGACGTTTTCCTAAGTGTCTTATCGTAAAATCTCAATTTACCAGATTACAATATAATATTATATGATTTATTAAAATTTATGTACATATCTGTTTTAAACGCATGATATCTCATATTGAAGTTTAAGATGTCTACTTTATAGTAGTAAAGTTATTTCCTTTAGTGCTTGAGTGTTTCATACCATGAACTTAGGTTTTGTTACTATTGGTCCCACATTTGTACCACAAGTTCACATTCATGGGTAAGTTTAGAAAAATCATAACAATTCACTTACAAGTCTAAATAAGGCAAAAGATATGTCATTGGAAAGCTTATAGTGTCTTAAAAAAAAAAAAAAACAAGTAAACAAGATAAAAAGAAAACAACATAAGTTTTTTTCATAAGTTGAGTAGATGATAATACGATAAGGAGTCGTTTGGAGCAACCTTTACAGATGTAATTTTACAACTCAACTTCAAAACTCTCAGATCTATATCTCATTTTCTCTCTTTCATTTTTTAAAAATTCAAACTTCAAAAGACCATAATTTTCTTCTTTCAAGTTGAAACGTGATTTTTTTTTTAATGACAAAATGATAAGAAGAACAGAATAAGATTCAAATTGTATATTTTTTGCAAACACATTTCATAGTTTTATATTATCTTTTATATCACAGTTTATTTCTAGTTCACACTTCAACCATACATATTTTTAAATTCGAATTTACAAAACTTCAACATGTCCAACCAACAGTGAAAAAGAGAACATAATAAAAGGAGAAATACATTGAAATGTATTTGCAAGCATACATATTTTTGAGAAATGCTAATAAAGACTAACTTCAACATGTCCAACCATACATATTTTTATGTGTATTTTGAGAAATACACATAAAGACTAACTTTTAGATTTACGATACTGATTTTGAAATTTAAGATTTTTGTTGCATAAATAAGACAGAGATGAGAACTATCAAGAAGTTGTGATATTGTAGAGGATCGAATCTACGATCAAAGAAAAATAGGACCAAGGACCGAAACAAGACGACGGGCAAGTCGTCGGCTAATTGTTAGTGTATCGTTAGTGAATCGTAAAAACTACAATAAAGTACGGGAAAGTAAATAGAGATAGAGACAACCGATTTTATATGGATTCACCCATAATCTCTAGATTACGTCCTTTGTAATGCTTTCGAGAGCTTCCACTAGATGTAAAAGAGCATTACAATGGTGATCTTCAATAAGAAAGGGGTAGATAGAGATGAAGAATGATGTGATATAGAGAGATTTGGGGAATATAGTTTGAATATTGCTGAGTACAATGTGTTGAACATCTGAAATGGTTGAAAAATAGAAGATCCTTAGGCTTGCATACCAAGCCTTGATTTATAATGACTGATTTGCTGCCTTGAGTAGCCCGATTCTAGTATTGTATGGCTTGACTTTCCAATTAAAAAATGACTAGAAGATATTGGGAATTTGTCTTTTCTAAAAGATCTGAGCTTGTTGACTAGTTTTCCTTGCTTGATATGCTATATTCAGTTTCCTTATCCTGTGTAGAAAGTCAACTTTCTTTATTTAAGTTTGCTGACCTGCCAGTCATCCACCGATCATTCTTCTATGTTCCGGAAGTTGTTCCTGGGTCTTTTGAGCTGCCTATCGTCGAGTCATCTTATGCTCTCTAGTGACTTATCTGGGGGACACGTGTATAGTGAAAGATGAGGTAAGAAATTAGACCTCAAAAGACATGAATAAGCTATGGCATGTTGTCTAAATAATTTCTCAAGAGAGAAAAAACAGTAAAACGATCAGAAAAATAAATGTAGCTTTAGCAAACAGCAAAACAGTGAAATGCAACAATGAATAAAAGAACGGCAAAAACCTGAAAGACGACATTAATATGTAAACGACACGAACAAGAAACACATGCATGAAGGAGACCAAAAAAAAAAAAAGGGACTTTCAAACGACATTAAAACATATAAACGACAAAAATATTTAACAAACATTGGACAACGTTTAAAAATGACAGTATTATTATAAAACGATAACATTGGGATAAACTTACCAAATGGAATAAACGACATAAAATAATGAAAACAACAATAGTGGGCAACAGATGTAAGAACAATAACAGGTATGAATAAGAAATAAAATTATTTGAAAACAATAATTTCGAAGCGAATCTAATAATTAAATAAAAGTGAAATCACCGAGATCACCATGAAACGGAAGAAACGACGACTATTAATTAAGAACAAGGAACAAGAAGGTATAAACGACACAAAAACTAATAAAGAGTAAACAAAGTAGATCTGGTCGGCTTGTGCTTATTTCTCTTATCTGTCGGCTTGTATTATTCACTGTCGAATGTAAATTTGAATTTGGTCGTTTTAGGACTGATGCTTTGGAACTAAATATAGCTAAGTTTATCTGAACCAATAATATGTGTTGTTGAGTTTCTGTTTTATTTCTACTTCTTCAAATAATATTGGTTTTTTATTACTCTTACAACTATTTTTCTTTTTTATTTTTTATTTTTTATTTTTCTTTTTTAATTTTATATTTCTACGACATGTTTTCAACAACTCTATAAACGGCATTATTACGTAAACGGCACCAACAAGAACAACATGAAATGGAAAAAACAACAAATAAGAAAACTAAGACAACCATTTTGCTAAATAAAAAAAGTTTGGCCATCTATTAGATTATGTGAATAAAAAATGTCACTCAGCCTAATTTTTCAATTTATAGCTAAATAGATTTTTTATGAAGTTTTTTAACAAATGACCGAAATTTTTAAAAAATTAATTAAAATGCCATTTTTTTTCTAAAATAATCAATAAATTTTATTACATAGTCAATCAGTGATTATAATCACATAATATAATCAATTTAATCAATCAGTGATGACCATAACGTAAATCACTAAATTTTATAGTCAATCACTGAGTATATATTAGTCAATCACTGATCGATCAAATATGGAAAAATGACAAATGGTCATTTTGCTAAATAAAAAAAAATCAACTATCTATTAAATTAGATGATTAAAAAAAGGCCAGTCAACCTAATTTTCATTAATATATTAATAATGTTATCGTTTGCTTCTGTTAAAAAAGCCTCTTACTAATGGAATAGTTACAATCGGGGACAGGGAATCTTGCCACAACTGTAAGAAAGGAAGACGGAAAAAAAAGGGGGTAAAAATTTCAAATTACACAAGGGTAACCCTTGGAAGAACTACAATGGTGTGAGAAATGACACGAAGTCGAGGAGTGACGGTAGCCTGAAAACCAGCCTAAAAATGAATAAACGACAATAACTTGGAAAACGACAGCAAAATGTAAACCGTATTCGCCAATAACAAGAACGCAAAAGGGCTAAGCGACAACAATTAAGAAAACGACAAGGAAGAAGTCCCAGAAAAAGAACAATTGTATTTTTTTGCTCCAGAAAAACGACAACAATTGTATTTGAAACACAAATATTGTGATAAACAAACAAAAATGGAGTAAACGACCATAAACGACAGTACAGTAAAAACCGACAGGAAAAATAAATGCAGCTAGCGCAAACAACAAAAACGTGAAAACCAAAAGGAAAATAGACACCAACAGGAACAACATTAAATGAAAATAAATAAATAAATAAAAACGCAAACGGACACTAAAACCTGTAAATGACAAAAAGAGATAAATAAACATTAGACGAGGCCAAAATATGACAGTTTTATGAATAAACGACAACATTGTGATAAACTAAACAAATAATAATAATAATAATAATAATAATAATAATAACAATAACAATAACAATAGTGTTGAGTGGGCAACAAATGAAAGTAAGCACCATAATAGGCTTAAATATCGAAAATTATATACTTATATTGAAAGATAAATATTTAGGAAACGGCTCTAATAATTGAATGAAAAGTGAAAAAACGAGATCAACATGAAATTAAAAAAATAAAAAATAAAAGACAACTATTAATAACAAGGAACTAGAAGGTATAAACGACATGAAACTAATAAAAAGCAAACAATGGAGATATGGAAAAACCGATGCATGATAAGTAAAGATAATACCAAGATCAACGAAGTAAAAACGAATAAACAAGATAATTAAGAAAACAAAAGAGAAGTTGAGTAGACGAAAGTCAACAAAGGAACATAGGTTCAAAAAACAACAAGTATATGAACAATTACAACGATTTAAACGACGCCAAATGAAATAAGCGACATAAGTTCAAACTGTAGTCATCAGTTCAAGGATGTAATTACTTTCAGGAAAACATATTTAAAAGCTTACCGTGTGAGCCCTTCCTGAACTTGTTCACTAATAGCTAGTTTAAAAGGTGTTACATTTACAAATTTAATCAATGGAATAAAATAAAATAAAATAACTTTCTAAGTCTACATATTTCTTGAGACATTCGAATTTCCTACTAAATAAGTTAGAAGCTCAATAAGTGAAAATATATGTATGTAGGTAATCGTGTATAAAATCCTCAACATTCTATTGTATCCATTTTCAGTCATTTTGAAATATTCTCAGTCAAAACCATCCTAGGCCCCGTCCCTGTGAAGTGTAAAATCTAACTTAGTACTTGATAAGCCGTGTATGTCTCACTAGAGGCCTCTTCATAGTACACTCTAATGCGACCCTTTTCATTTGGTCTTGTCTCAATGACATCTAAAAGAAACCCTTTTCAGTTTACCTACCTAGGTACTAAACCATAATCCACACTTCATTTTAAAATATAGAAACATAGGGTACATTAGCTTTTCCTTTCGTAAACATGCTCGTGAAACATTGTCATTGCTTTCATCAAAAATCATGAAAACATTTTCGTGCAGTCATGTTCATTATTATAAAAACGTTATGCATATATTATCATAATATCAATAAACATACCACACACATAATAACATTCTTGTGAGCAGTTGAGAATTTCTACTTACCCTAATTTGAACCATAACTTAAAAAAAAAAAAAAAAAAAAAAAAAGAAAAAAAAGAAGTTCGGTTACTTTCAGCCTTCTGACGTGCTAATTGGCGTTCGGAGCACAATATGTATAGTTCACTTGTAGTATACACAATTATAGGAACACTTAATTACACTTGGAAGAAGTATGAACCAAGTAACTAAATTAATCAAGATTCAACACTCTAAACTATTTATCTATATACATATAGAAAGCAAAACAATAGAAGTCCATATTCAAATATATGAAATCTGTTAATTCACTTTATATATTGCTTAACCATTGCTATACATCTAACTACGAGTATAGAAACTCCAAGAACATTGAGAGAATTAGGTTCCATTGATATAGCATCATAATCACCGCTAGCTAAAATCCGGAAGTTGCATAGCTTTGAAGAAGCCACTAATTTAAAACATTAATAAAATTAAACTACCTTGTTATGATCGGATTGGTTTCTTTAGCTGGTATGTAACTCCAGCTAATTTTCGAACCTAAAGCGAGTAATAAAACTGAAGCTATAAAGTGGGAATCAAAATTTCGTTCGTTGTCTTGCTTTGGAAATAGTTTCAAATGGCCATAATGGAAAAGGGAAACGTATACTATGGTTGCTACGACAAGAAGATAATGGGAGAGTTCAAAAACGAAATTAAAGTCAAGCTTGAGAAATTCCTCGAGGGTTTCACGTATATAGTGGATAAAGAGAGAAATAACCAAGTAGGTGACTCTTGGTGTACATGGAATGTGTAGAACAAAGGCCTAACGTGAGTCATCATATTATTATACTTTATATATACGTTCATAGATAATTTGTTACAACCTAATCAAGAACCAATAAAATTGCATACTTTCTCTTGATTATGATTTCTATGAAAATTGACATATATATAAACTCTCAAATTAGAATGCCTACACGTATAGCGCACAATCAAACATGTATAATAGTCCACAAACTATTATCAATATTATTTATTTTTTAACACACCTATTTGAGAGAATTTTAGGCATTACAAGAAGCCCGCGCAAGTTATTCTTTCAGCAAAAAGTACATGTTTATTTACTGTAAATGTGAACTTTAGTTATTAAAAATGTGAATTCATATAAAAAGAAATCTAAAATAAGAGGAATTCACATTCTAACGTGGAAAAGTCTATAGAGATGCTAAATCCATGGCTGAGCAAACAAACGAAGAGGCGCACCTCAACTCTAGAACTCTTCTTAAATTATAATCCCCAAAATCCCCTTATCAGAAGAGCCAAGCAATACTAATACCCCCCTAGCTTTGGTAAAGCAACGACACAAGAGAAAGAAAAAGGGCAACGACAACAAAAATGAAAAACGATAAAGATAGAAACAAAACGACACCCTACATCAGTTCACCTCTTCTCCTTGCGTTCATACTTTGAATTCTCTCTCTTCAAATCCCATTTCATTGAGTTCCCTGGAAACTAACAGCGAGCTGAACCTCATTGAGATACACCTGAATAAGATTACCCACATCACATTCACATTAGTTACATTTATTTCTAAATGAATTCATATTTACAGTAAATGAAATTTATATATATTAGATATCATACGGTACCAGATATGAGACTTTACGCATAAATATATAAATTACCCTTATATTTATTTGCGTCAATAATTGATAGGTGGAATATTCTTCTCACAAACGTTAAAACTAAAAGAGTTATCACTTTACATATATATATATATATATATATTACCCTTATATTTATTTGCGTCAATAATTGATAGGTGGAATATTCTTCTCACAAACGTTAAAACTAAAAGAGTCATCACAAAACACCAAAAAAAAAAAAAAAGGAAGAATTTTGTAGCCGACAAAACAATAACTATTAATAATTGAAAAAAGTGGGGCTCTCGGATTTGAAGAGGGATGAAGTCCGGACTTAACTCTCCTTTTAATCTTCAATTCTCTATTTCAATCATTTCTCATATTCCTTTTATGTAAAGTCAAGTTATTTTCTCCTACTCTGATCTTACTCAAATCTCAACCTCTGCTTGTATCTGAAGTCTCCAAATTTCCAAGAATACTAAGAAGGTAATTAGTTCTCATCTGAGCCTATGTTTATTTTCTATTTTTGTTACAACAAATTTATTATTTATTTTAGCGTGCCTGATGAGTTTGGTTTCGAAAACTTGTTTAGTAATTGTAATTGCAAGCTTAGACTAGTAGTATATTCAGTTCTTTGAAAAAAGAAAAAAAGAAAAAGAAAATTTGAACTTGGCCTATAGAGTAAAACATAGTTGACACGCTTGAGATACAGAGTCAGAAACAGAAATAAATAAAAATAAAAATAAAAATGA